>CALYLW010000657.1:57500-272500 GCA_944989445.1 Ampullaceana balthica | reverse complement strand
TACGAACCAAGTTCCCCAAATTTGTTTTTCAAGAAATAGTTTCAATAAGCCTCACACCGCCTACAAGTGTAGCAAGGTATTAATTTTAAATAATTGTTTACTGAATTTCAAAATGAATTTTTAAACAAAGGGACAAGATGTGATCGTTTATTAATGATGGTGTCATCGAAAAGTCAACAAGGGCTCCTACGGTCGGTCATATCTTCACTTATCTCTTCTCCAATTGAAATGATAAAATAAAGGCAGTGGATCTAGTCCCAACACTTTACCGAAATAGCTTAATTTCAATATTTTCTTAATAAAACAAATTAATCAAATAAGATTATGTAAACAAAATTTTATAAATTGAATTATTTAAAGACGTCTGAAACGGTTAACGTAGGAAGAGTCGATGGTAATCAATGCAATCTTAAATACGGTATCACCTACAGCCCACAGCTTGTTTAAGAGATCGCATTTTTAAAAAACAACTATTGTTAAAAGATGCCATGTAGTGATCGCGTACTTGAAAGTGCTAAGTGCAACAACCCTCCTTGTCTGATCATCTGCGCTGGCGTAGCGAAATGACGTGACAGCGGATAGTATTTTAATGATATACAAATTTTCGTGTCGGGGGATTTCAACATCATCATGGTCTCCAAACACTATATTTTCCAGCTATCCCTCTGATAACCCAGTGACAGGATACATGCTGTTGTCACCGTAACGCATGCAATAAAAAAAATTTAAAAACGCGTCTCAATGACTTACCTCATAAACCTTGTCACAGAGTGCCTACCTATTCGTCTCTACTTCTCCATTCGGCGTCGTCAGTGCCCTCCACCAAAACTCCGGCACCTCACACGCCGCGCGTCTCATCCCACGACGACTGGTTCCCTGAATGCACTCCGCAAACAAAATAACAGATCATCCCCCCCCCCGCATCCCATCCAACCAGCTGTCCACAGGTTAGTCCTGTATTAGCCCCCTGTTAAATCTTCCGTAATAAAAAAAAATTTAACAGAGAAATCTAAGTGTAGTCTTCACCACCCCACCCCCTTCAAATCACTACCCCCCACCCACCTTGTCCAACTCCCCCCACCCCCAGTCCTTCACCCAACCCACCCCCCACCCCAACCCTTGTCACCGAGGGAACTCGGCGCGGTGTATCCAAAAGAAAATTCCCATAATGCAACCTGCCGTGCGGTGTGATACGACGACCAAAGATGTAATGTTATTTCAACGACGGGGTGTCTCACAATTCACGGGCCCGCGTTATCAAAGCAAACAATCAGCGCCCCCCACCACCCCGCCGTATTCACACGCCCCCCTTAAACCTCCTCCCCCCCGAAGCCCTCCTTTCAGACTTCAGCACCACAGTTTAGTTGGAAGCTATGTTCGTACGGGGGGTGGGGGGGGGAGAATAAAGTAGAGGGGACTCTTAGATTCTTGATCTTCAACTCATAGAGGATCTTTGTCAGGCTCGTTCAAACATTGCCACGAATGAATAAACCATCTCGCGCCTCCCGAGAAAATAAGTGAATATGAAAAAAAAAGCTTAAGAGTGGGGTAAAAAAAAAGACACCAAAAAAATTCCCACTAAATAATAAAATTGTATGTATATCCATGTCATGTCAGCACAAGAACCATGTCATATTTGCACAGTCAGTTCAGATTTAGACGTTTTTCTTAAATGTATCTGTATTTTTAAAAAAAAATTTACTTCGGTGTCACACAAACCTACCTGTTAGTCGCTTAACCTCGGCGTTGTAACGGAGGAGAAGGGTGAGACAGTCCTTGTGCATTGTTAAGTCTGAAACCAATCAACCGTATCAACGTACTCTTTCACCTATACGATATTTCGAATACAGAACATAAGGAATAGAGTATGGAGTAAACGGTTCGTTTGACACCACCCTCCCTCCCTCGCTTGACCCCACCCCTCTATTAGTCTGACACTGATGGTAGGGAGGTGACGAGCTGTGTGTGTGTGTGTGTGGAGGTGGGGGGGGTAGATAAGCCGCCCTGGATTAGCTATCATAGCTGTAAACGAGATCTGTGAATGGGCAGGGTTTAAGCGGTGCTAAAGGTTGCATTCAGTCTTTATTAGCGCCGAGGGTTCTAATTATATACAAACAAACATCGTTTATGAGACATAGACCAGGGCATGCTAGCAGAAGGGAAATGAAGTAGTACGTCAAGTTTGTATCGAGCGATGCCATGATATCTATTACGTGTATTATTATAACAATCATAACAATAATAATATTATTATTATCATTTGGTGTTGTTTTTGTTGTTTTGTTTTTTTTGTGTAAAGGCCGTATCTATTTTCCACCCATATGGTATACCCGTTCTTCAAACACCCTAGTAAGCCTTTTATAAGGCCTTTGCTTGTAAATCATACCAAGTCTCTTATTCGGTGGCGTAGGCTAGAGTCAGGATTGACTCAAGGCCTTTACCGCCCCTTCTCCGTGCAAGGAGCCGGCAGTAAGCCGCAAATGCGCAACCTTCTATGTAAATAGAGCGGTGCTAATCGGGGGGTGGGGGTATCACAACCCCACCCATACATTCCTGCCTCTGTTGTTTTATATAACCCAATAATTTCCTTAAGTCTATAAATAAAGCGAATAAGTTATTTGATAGATGTTTCTATTAAAAACACGGATGACATTACAATGATAACATGGCCATTCAAGTTTTTTAACGATTGAAAAGGTTTTAACTCACTTCTAAACAATCATAATCCTCATTCAAAAAAAAAGAGAGAGAAAAGAACACATTCACAACTCTAGGATATTGTCATGAAAGTCACCACGGCCTGCTGTTTTATTCCTCCTCTCTCACCGTCAGCACTCTTGGATACAAACATACACAGAGACTGACGCTCACACAGAGTGCACACACGCACACAGACTGACGCTCACACAACGTACACTCACGCACACACAGACCGACACAACATAAAATTAACAGAGTTTAAGGCCAACCACACACACCAGGTGGTGTCCATCATGCACCACGACATTCCATGACTTCTCTAAAACAGCAACGCAAGGCGGCGAGGCGGGGACTTGTCTTAGATTCACGAAATATGGGTGGTTTCAAAAATGGTGGCTATTTAATGAGTGGTTTTCCGATATGGTGGCTAATTTAATGGGTCGCTTCTGACATGGTGGCTGAAATCGTTACATGGACAGCATGGGGGCTGGTTACATGGGTGGTTTCTGCATTCGTTGGTTATTGCATTTATGTGAGAGGGGGGGGGGCTCCGAGAAAGTCTCTGCTTACATAGCTTGTTTCTGGCATGGTGGCTTTACATAGGACATAGGTAGGTTTTTTAAATGGTCGCCTCCCTGCATGGGAAGAATAGGGTTTATATGTTTGTTCTTGTATATGGAACAAGAAAACATGAACCTATTTCTAAGCGTTGTATTGGGTGTTTCTTTCGGCTGCGTACTAAGGTGTTTGTTGTCTAGCAACTGATAACATGGGTGTTGTTTTGTTTAAAATTAAAGATTGAATATCGAAATGACGCATGGGTAAGCTGTTCCTTACAGGGGCGTTTTATGAACGGGTAGCTAAATACGATTATCATACGGTTTCGGACACATGTATAGCTGTATAGCTATGTGCCAAACGATTTGTCGTACAACAATCTACATTTTATCAACGTGTTTATCAACGATGTACTATAATTATTTGTCAGCATTTCAGGAAGAATTATTCTATAACGATAGATATCGCAAGTTAAGTCCATGCAGTAAGATATTACTCTAGCATAATAATTATACCGATTTGGTGGATATTTATTTACAGAAGTTTAAGTTATTTCCATTCGGTATGCCATTCCCTACAAGTAAGTCCTACAAACGGAGCTTGTATATTTTTTTGTAACCTGCATTTGATAGCAGTGAAATTCCACGATGATTATCACAGGCTTGGCGGTTCCCTTTTCGCTTGTACCGATGATTGTGAGAGTGACTTGCGCTGTGACTTTGTTTAAAGTGAGGAAGATTCGCGCAACACGTCGACCTCACTATCTCGCCCAAAACCATCTGATCCAGCGGCAAGACGTTGTATATAAAGTATCCATTACTACCCGGTCAGTATAAACTATGTCGTGTTACTAGTTGTTGATTCGTACTTCAGTGGTACCGGCAGAATTTTTTTTCCATTGCACCAGGGACCGGTGAACTATTTTCCCTGTACTGACGTGGCAGCAAAATCTCCTTTCTTGGTAACTTCTGTGGACCGGCATCAGATGGCCCACGGACCGGCACAGGTCCGCGGACCACCACTTTGAGAAGCACTGATCTACTCTACTCCGACGGATCAAGGTAAAAATTAAATGCGGTCCTCGGGTTGTTGAGAGAAGAGTTATCAAGTGGTCCCTGGGACGACATCTGCACGAGAGCCCCTGACCCCCGCGACCCATCGAATCCTACCTTCATTATTTTGTGGTGCTATCTTAATAGCTGCTGTAATACGATCTGTCCGCGTAGCCCGGTCTTAAGAGAAGGCTTATCTCTGTGCACGGTATACGGCGCGAGACATGTTGTGGATGTAACCTTACACGGGGCACCAGTCGGCATCTCCCCAGTAGCCCTTACGTCCAGATCTCACCTTTACAATTACAACATTGGGATAACTTTGAAACAAGAAATATTTGAGTTGCCCCCCACTCTTATCACCTCCTCCCGCCCCCACCCTCCACCTACTCCGCCAATGCTTTAAATACCGTACATCAGTGCTTCTCAAAATGGTGGTCCGCGGACCGGTGCCGGTCCGTGGGCCCTCCGCCGCCGGTCCGCAGATGTTCTCAAAAAAAGGACAGAAAAAATTGTCAGTGCAGGGAAAATAGTGCACCGGTCCCTGGTGCAATGGAAAAAATTCCTGCCGGTCCGCCATACTAAAAAGTTTGAGAAGCACTGCCGTACATGATAGTTTCATAGATTACCATTTACATTTAAATAAAAAATTGTTATTAGAAGCTATAAATATTTATAAAGCCCGTGGTATCATATTATACTTGTCTTACTGGTTTGTACATTTAAACCGTCGAAAGGGGGTGGCCTCTACGGGGCTCGGCGGATGAGTAGGGTCGTGGGGCACGGACCTGACCGTGACTCGGCGGCCTGAAACCAACAACTCCCGGCAGGCAATGCCAAAGACCGATATGTTAGGTGTTAGGTGCTAGTCACATATGATTACAGTCGCTGTACGGATCTTAGACAAAGCATCTTAAATGCAATGTCGATGATGAAAACCAAAGTACCCGTTGAGGGTCGGGTAAATCCGAAGCGACCGTTTCGCCCCCCTCAATTTTACTAGCAACGCCATGAGCGGTGCCGGTTTAGGGCCAGGAGCGCCAGTACGGATTAGCAAAAGGAACCGCGAAGAACGCAGCGGACGCCAGCTCTGAGGAAACCTTCCAGTGGGGGTTGCACCCTAGGTAGGTCATTGATGATCCCCCGCATAGCGGCGGTCCTAACCATTGAGACTCGTATGCTTTGCCGGGGTGGCGCCAAAGTGGTAGCGGGTCATAGTAAGGGAAATTCCACCCCTCCTTGTGAGGTCAAACTTAGTGGGAGGCATCTTCGACTTTCTGTCCTGGATGCCCAGGTGGCCGCTTCAGAAGCGACCGCTCCGGGGGGGGGGTTCCCAGCTGTCACGTCCTTTTCTGGGGGAGGGGGCCAGATAGCTGGGAGGGTCTTCCAGGAAGACCCATGAAGAGCACTAGGCTCGGGGCTTCTGATTTTCTTCCACATGTAGGATCATTAGTACATTTTAAAAAAGTTTAATAAATGTAAGTTGTACTAGGTGTATATTGGGAAAAAGAAAACACACAAAAAAAACGCGTATGAAATAAACGTATTTATTTATTTTTTTAAAAAATCTATAGGCTTACCTATTTTTCGGTTGGCTTTAAGTCGTGTTCTGTTTACCATATTGTGTCATGTTTCTTTGCGATCTCTCACTACCCTATAGCAAGGTTAAAGTGGTTGGGTGGGGTGGGGGGGGAGGGGTTTACCTCCCCGACCAGCACTAAACACTCCGCCAATACACTCTGGTGTCATATCCTGAAACCAAATCATTCAGGAAAGTGCATGGATTTATTCTCTAGTGTTCGCGTATTTATATATATAAAATTAAGAGGAAATTCAATTAAAATAGTTCACCCAGAAGACATCACAAAAAAAACATGTGACTTGACTGCACCGACTGACCCAATAACTCGGTGTCAGAGGTCGGTTAGTGCAGTTGCAGACCTGGGGGGGGGGTGATCTCACCCGTTCGTCCCCCGCTTTCATTGCCTTTGACTCGACGTGTTGTTGAACTGTCTCCAACACAAACATGCAGTTTAGCCTTGTGGCGAAATTATGACCCCCCCCGCACCCCACCCCTAGCCCCCGGAGGTCAGGGGGGGGGGAGAAGGCAGTGGGTCTAAAACTGTGATTAATGCTGGAGAAAAGTATGCAAAATAATAACTTCTGGCCCCTGGGAAGGGGAGGGTTGGGGTTTTGATGGTGACACGCAGTTCAAAGATGAACAAAGGTGTGGATTTTAATATTTTTGTTTAATATTATATTTTTTTAATGTTGTTTTTTTTTGGGTGGGGGGGGGTGTTCCGTTGTGATAAATTTGACTGAGCTGAAACGTTTGAAAGTTTGGGTGAGTGCCCAGGGTAATTAATCCTGGAGTAGGTAATCCTGTAGATTTTACACGTATATTATATACTAGATTGTGCCAGGGCGCAAGATCAAACAATGACGTCACATTAAATATTTTTACAGTGCTAATCAACACACGATTTTTCAACTGCTATAGACTGTTGTACATCGTTCCTCAGAATTCCACATCCTTCCCAACAGGGAGTGACTTCGGCTTTTAAATTATTTACTAGGGGCAAGTACCCGGCTATGCCCGGGTTTAACAACAACAGCAACAACAACAAAAACAACAACAGCAACTAAAAAACAAAAACAAACAACAAAAACAAACAACAAAAACAAAACAACAACAAACAACAACAACTACAACAACAAAAGCAACAACAACAAAGCAACAACAACAAAACAACAACTACAACAACAACAGCAACAACAACAGCAACAACGACAAAAACAACAACAGAAACAGCAACAGCAACAAAACAACAAAAACAAAACAACAACAAAAACAAAACAACAACAAAAACAACAAAATCAACAACAAAACAACAACAAAACAACTACACCAACAACAGCAACAACAACAAAGCAACAACAACAAAGCAACAACAACAAAACAACAACTACAACAAAGCAACAACAACAAAGCAACAACAACATGAAGGACATTGTCGTCGCAGGGCAAGGGATGTGGACAACAACAACAACACTAAAAACAACACAAAAGCAACAACAGCAACAACAGCAACAACAACAGCAACAACAACAAAAACAACAACAGCAACAACAACAAAAACAACAACAAAAACAAAACAACAACAAAAACATCAACAACAAAAACAACAACAACAACAACAACTACAAAAACAACAGCAACAACAACAAAGCAACAACAACAAAACAACAACTACAACAACAAAAGCAACAACAACAACAAAATTATTTTATGGCGATAATAGCCTTCTTGTTAATCTCGACACCAAAATGTTTATTATTTTGCGTCATTATTTTACGTCTTAATTTTCAATAATTTTTATTTTATATAGCTCATATAAGGAAAAACTACATTTTGGGCCCCCGGCCCCCAGTATCTTATATATATGGAACGAAACCTGTTTAATAACCCTTCCGGTATAATTTTGTGTACGTGTACCAAATTTCACGTTATTTGGTTGTCTGGATCTTGAGTTATTAGGGAACAGACAGACAGACAGACAACAAATGCGGCTTATATATATAGAGATAGAGATTATTTCACAGCGAAATTTAATTTTCTCGTTAGAACTTACGTCTTTAATTTGTTAAATGCATTATTATATGTTGTATTTCAGCTATTACAGCGCTAATGTGTGGGTCTTTTTAATTTCTTAGGCAATTTTTTCCGGCTCTATATAATATATAATCTGGTCTCGATACGTCCATTTTGTTTATCTATCGAACTGCTTGCTAGATGTTTTTTTTACCTGGCTCGATACATGCGAAAATATGTTTACTGACTGAAGATATTTTTTAAAAGTATTATTCATCTATTTTAATGTTCTTAGAAGATAAATAAATATTTTAAAGAAAATTTCATTTTTTAAATTTCGTTACTAGATGTTTGATTCTTATTTTGTTTGTTTGTAAGTGAGAAATTTCCATTTGGCATCTTATTGGGACAATCCGGCAAGTAGTGTGATAAATAAACAAACTGGTTGCATCACGATCAGACTATTTATTGTTGAGAAATTAAATTTCGCTGTGACATAATATACCGTTATATACGTGTAAAATCTGCAGGATTACCCTGGAGTCTGTGTTAAAATCATTAGTGGTCCATATGCGTGGAAAATCAGGTGCGCATCATATTCATAAGGTGTGAATCACATTCAGATGGTGCGCATCCCATTGAGGAGGTGCGCATCACATCCACACGTTTTTTACTTTAGAGATTTTTTTTAAAAATCTTGTAGATATCTTGTGGTATTATTTCATGCATGGATCGTGTTAGCGCTAAAGTAGAAAGCCATCCACCGTCGTCATCAAATATCTGTAACAGAGCCCGTGATATTAATAATTAACTAGTCGCAATCATTTTATACTATAATTAGAAACAGATATAGTAAAAACTTATTTAAAAACTATTGATTAAATTAATTAAACAACGCACAATAAAAAATATATAAGAGACAATAATTTGCGCGAGTATTTTGCAAATCCGCTTTAGTCGACCGTCTTATCTATACTAATAAAAGGCAAAGCCCTCACTCACTCACTCACTGACTGATTCATCACTAATTCTCCAACTTCCCGTGTAGGTAGAAGCATGAAACTTTGGGAAGTGGTCGAGAAGCCTCTCGCGACGAAAATTGGAGTAAAAGAATTTTAAAAATAACACTCATGGGGGCCGGGGGCCCAAAAACGTTTTTTTTCCCTTATATGGCCTATATAAAATTTGAAAATCACCAATTCTCCTATTTCCCGAGTAGGCAGAAGCATGAAACTTTGGGAAATTGTTGAGTACAACCCCGCGATGGTAACGGGAGAAAAAATATTTAAATTATCACTTCCTGGGGGCCGGGGGCCCAAATGAAGTTTTTTCCTAATATGAGCTATATAAAAACTAAAAATCACTAATTCTCCTATTTCCCGTGTAGGTAGAAGCATGAAACACTGGGTAGTTGATAAGCACACTTTCGCGATGGTAACAAGCTAAAAAAATATTTAAAATAACACTTAATGGGGTCCGGGGGCCCAAAAGTAGTTTTTTTCTTATATAACAAACTGACTTTTCACTAATTCTCCAACTTCCCGTGTAGGTATTACCATGAAACTTTGGGAACTTGCTGAGTACACTCTCTCGACGATAATTGACGAATAGGAATTTTAAAATTCACACTGTTGTGGGCCCGGGGCCCAAAAACGCTTTTTTTCCTTATATGAACTATATAAAATATGAAATCACTAATTTTCTCATTTCTCGAGTAGGCAAAAGCACGAAACTTTGGGAAGTTGTTGAGTACAAACCAGCTATAGCAACGGGGAAAAAAAATTAAATTATCACTCCCTGGGGGCCGGGGGCCCAAATGAAGTTTTTCCTTTATTGAGCTATATAAAAACTAAAAAACACAAATTCTCCTATTTCCCGTGTAGGTAGAAGCATGAAACTTATGGTAGTTGTTAAGTACACTTCCACAAAGGTAACAGGTAAAAACAATATTTAAATTATCACTTAATGGGGGCCGGGGGCCCAAATGTAGTTTCTTCTTATAATAACACAGACTCATCACTAATTCTCGGATTTACCGCGTAGGTAGAAGCATGAAACTTTGGGAAGTTGTTGAGTAGCCTCTCGCGACGAAAATTGGCTTAAAAGAATTTTAAAATTAACACTCATGGGGCCGGGGGCCCAAAAACGTTTTTTTTCCTTATATGGCCTATATAAAATTTGAAACTCACCAATTCTCCTATTTCCCGTGTAGGCAGAAGCATGAAACTTTGGGAAATTGTTGAGTACAACCCCGCGATGGTAACGGGAGAAAAAATATTTAAATAATCACTTCCTGGGGGCCGGGGGCCCAAATGAAGTTTTTTCCTATTATGAGCTATACAAAAACTAAAAATCACAAATTCTCCTATTTCCCGTGTAGGTAGAAGCATGAAACTTATGGTAGTTGTTAAGTACACTTCCACAAAGGTAACAGGTAAAAACAATATTTAAATTATCACTTAATGGGGGCCGGGGGCCCAAATGTAGTTTCTTCTTATATTAAAACAGACTCATCACAAATTCTCGGATTTACCGCGTAGGTAGAAGCATGAAACCTTGAGAAATTGTCAAGTAGCCTCTTTGGACGACAAATGGCGAAAAAGAATTTTAAAATTCACCGTTGTGGGGGCCGGGGGCCCAAAATCGTTTTTTTCCCTTCTATGGGCTATATAAACATTTGAAAATCACTAATTCTCCTATTTCCCGAGTAGGTAGAAGCATGAAACTTTGGGAAGTTGTTGAGTACACTTCCGCAATGTAACAGGCGAAAAAATATATAAATTTTCACTTACTGGGGCCCAGGGGCCCTAATGTAGATTTTTCATTAAATGAGCTATATAAAAACTGAAAATCACTAATTCTCCTATTTCCTGTGTATGAAGAAGCTTGAAAGTTTGAGTAGTTGTTAAGTAACATTTTGCGATGGTAACAGGTTAAAAAATTATATATATTTTCACTTAATGGGGGCCGGGGGCCCAAATGTAGTTTTTTTCTTATATAAAAAACTGACTCATCACTAATTCTCCAATGTCTCGTGTTGGTAGCAGCATGAAACTTTGGAGAGTTGTTAAGTACACTTCCGCAATGGTAACAATCAAAACAAATGTAAAATTATCATTCACTAGGGGGCTGGGGGCCAAAATGTAGTTTTTTTTTCATATGAGCTATATAAAACAGACTCATCATTACATAGATAACTTCCCGTGCAGGTAGGAGCATGAAACTTTGTGAAGTCGTTGCGTACCCTCCCGCAAAGGTAGCAGACAAAAAAAAATTAAATTATCAGCTCGATAGGATCGCGGGAAGTGTGTCATTTTTTACTTTTAGCTTTTGTTTTTCTGCGGGACTAGGACAGACAGACAGACAAGACGTTGGAGTTAATATATGTATTATATCCATCATGATCCAGATTGAAATCAATTGGTGTTTTGAATTTTTGTTTCGCGGATTCTCAACGTAACTGAAATACTAATTTCCGCAGCGAAGCGGGGGTATTTTGCTAGTTATCCTATATAATAAAAGGCAAGTTTCTGTCCTTTCTGTACGTTCTGTCCGGTCATCCATAGCGATTGGTCCCTAAAACACATATGACTCCTACAGCCAATCATATTGAACACGTTTACGCGGACGTTAAAAACGAGTTATTTTTGGTGCAGTATTTCTTCCAAGTCTTTATTTTGAGTTATGCGCGTTGGGCTTTTACGAGTAATTTATTTTAACTATAATGAATAGTATTTTTGACGTGATGAACATATAATGCACGTCGAGACGGCTGTTGGAAGGGAGTTACAACATGCCACCGAACGGTGGCGGATCGTCCATGGACGGGCTTTGTTGCTCGTCATTCCATATTCCAGCAGTGAAATGTTAAAATAGAGCATTGCTGAAAATGTTCACTAACTTAAATTGTTTTGTAGCGCCCTTTTCAAACTAACCCATACAATTATTCAAAGACTTCTTTTCTTTTTTTTTATAACTTCCCTCATGAAGGGAGCTGGGGAAAGGCATGATAAAACGTTGCGCCAAATTAAACGCTGGTCACATAACGGATAAAAATATGCGGGAGAAATCCGTGTAGGGTATTATCATGAGATACCCTCACTGGTCGACGCCACTGAAAGATCAGTCAACATTTGTTTTTCATTCAGTCATTTCTTTAACGGTCAACTTGCCTAAACGCTAGAAACAATTTTTCCTTTGGGGTCTCCGATTTGATGGCGAATGATGAAACACGATCTAACACTTATGAACTGTGGAGAATCTGATTTTATACTGCCAATGAATGCATATTATAAGTGATAACGTTCACAGCAAGCACGAGCGTGCTTTACAGGTTATGTAAATAGTTGACTTGACTATAGACATTAGTGTGCTGGCTCGTTGAACAGCACCGATCGCCCTCTCTAATATGTGTCTTGCAATAATATGTAATAGGGAGTTCGTGTCGTTTTGTAATAACATGATGTGTAACCATGGGTTGGGTTGGGTTGTTAAAAATGAGCAATTCAGTATCCGTACTTGAATGGGAAATTTACATTTGTATCTATTCAAGTCACCGCACAACTGAACCTACGACAAGTGGGCCAACGACCAGTGGGCCAACCAACAACAAGTGGGCCAACCAACGACAAGTGGGCCAACCAACGACCAGTGGGCCAACCAACAACAAGTGGGCCAACCAACAACAAGTGGGTCACCAACAATAAGTGGGCCAACCAATGACAATTGGGCCAACGATCAAGTGGGATAACCAACGTCAAGTGGGCCAACCAAAAAGTGGGTCAAACAACGACAAGTGGACCAACCAACAAGTGGGTCAAACAATGACAGGTGGGCCAACCAACGACAAGTTGGCCAACCAACAAGTGGGTCAACCAACAACAAGTGGGCCAAACAACGACAAGTGGGCCAACCAACAAGTGGGCCAACCAACAAGTGGGCCAACCAACAAATGGGTCAACCAACGACAAGTGGGCAAACCAACAAGTGGGTCAACCAACGACAAACGGGCGAACCAACGAAAAGTGGGTCAACCAACAAGTGGGTCAACCAACAACAAGTGGGTCAACCAACAAGTGGGCCAACCAACGTCAAGTGGGCCAACCAACGTCAAGTGGGTCAACTAACGTCAAGTGGGCCAACCAACGACAAGTGGGCCAACCAACAAGTAGGCCAACCAACAAGGGGCCCAACCAACAAGTGGGACAACCAACAAGTGGGCCAACCAACAAGTGGGTCAACCAACGACAAAAGGGCCAACCAACAAGTGGGTCAACCAATGACAAGTGGGCCAACCAATGACAAGTTGGCCAACCAATGACAAGTTGGTCAACATACAAGTGGGCCAACCAACAAGTGGGTCGACCAACGACAAGTGGGCCAACCAACGACAAGTGGGCCAATCAACGACAAGTGAGCAACCTACAAGTGGGTCAACGAACAAGTGAACCAACCAACTAAAAGTAGTCCAAACATCGACAAGTGAGTCAACCAACAAGTTGGCCGACCAACAAGTGGCCAAAAACAAGTAAGACAACCAACGATAAGTGAACGCGCAATTCTTTGAGCCAGTGGCATATAAACAATTGAGTCATAGACAAGTGAGCTCATCCTTTATTAAATTCTTTATTCAGTTTGATATCACCCTGATGCAATCTAAGAATATATTTTTTTAAAAAATCCTTTCGGAAAAAAACTAAAAAATAGAATAAATTATTTATAAATCTAAGTGGGCTCAAATGGATTAAGCTTGAACAAATAACAATTTAAATAGTTTCAACTAAGTTCAGTAGATGGATGGCATGCAAACAGGGTATGAGTGAGCCTGACAAGACGTCACAAAACAGCGTTTTGCATGTTATCCTTCTACTTATCTGTAAGCCTGATTGCAATCTCACCCACATATTGTCAACTAAGTTCAGTAACTCCTTTTATTTCTAAAATGTTGACAAGATAAAGGAGTTACATCCTTGGAATAGTTTTTTTTTAAAGTTAGGTAAAATCATTTACAAACGTGCATCATGTAAGAAAAAAAAATAATGTGTCTCTCGTGAACACCATAAATGTTAATACATGGAATCAACAAAGAAATGGGGATAATAAAACATATCTGAAACGATTTACCACCATAATAAGCGATAGGGTCACATGCCAAAGAATAATGTAAAATACAAGATCTATGAGATTTACATCTTGCTTTGGTTAAATTTAATATAAAATGAAGTAAGTCAATTTGAATCGTATTTTTTTTCTTCGTGTGTGTGTATATATATATATATATATATATATATATATGTGTGTGTGTGTGTGTGTGTGTGTGTGTGTGTTTTTAACTTGTTTTGTTGTATTGTCAAATGTGAGTCGCAGCATCATGGCAATGTTTGAATAAATCAAATTTAAGTAAGACTTCTGTATGTGAACTTGTAAAAGTTTGCGTGGAAAAGGTGTGGTGGGGACTATTGGGACTTTGTTTTGGAGGAGATGGTCAACCTTTCCTTTCTTTCTGCCATATTCCGTCATTTTTTGTTTATTGGGAGTTGAACAGAACAGCCCACATCGTCAGACACCAACACTAGTTGCCGTTGGCAACATGTATTTTCCAGAGTATTGTAAAAAAAAAGATTCCATGTCCTTTGACAAAAATTTGACATTAAAGTGTGTATTGAGTTTTAGACATTTAATTAAATCTTACACCTAACAGTATTCATTTCAAATATTAACAACGCAAATCTGTATAATCTTTAGCTGACTCGTGTTAAACATGGTTGAATTAAAAGTCGAATTAAGTTTGTTCCAATTACCATCGGTATTAACTGCCGTAATTCATGGAATGGATTTTTTTTAATGTTGTGGTTGTAATTCAATAGTTGAATGGTTGTTCCCCTTCCTTTCCACAGTGTCTCTTTCGTTCTCTCCACCTCTTCTCTCTCTATCTCCCTCTCTTTTTCTTCTCTCTCTCTCTCTCGCTCTCTCTTTCTTTCTCTCTCTCTAACTCTCTCTCTATCTCATCTCTCTCTTCCAATATCTAAATACACACAAATGCATTTATTTACACACAGATAAATGTGCACATAGATTAAGCAACTATCCCCCCCCCTGTAACTATATAACTTTATATTTCTCTTTTTATGTAGGCGTTCTCACAGTAATTAATCTTGTGCACAATAATTCACTGAAGAATTCGTTTATCCAAAACAACTTTAATATACATATATATTGTACACATAAGAATCATTTGAGGTAATATAACGTGGAAATCTTGAGCTATTCACTATCATGCTTCCCTGTCGGAAGTCTACACACAACTGTTCGCCCAACACTTTCAACCAATAGAAATGCTCCTTTCTTCCCGCGTCTCTTGTACACGTGACCTTACGTCACAAAATTATGTTAATCAGATGTGACATTCACCCCCATCCTTCAAAAAAAAATGTTTATGAAATACAACATTTTTGGTCTTCATAAAATCAAATCAATCTATATCTATATTCAAATTTCAAATATTTATCATCAATGAACATTCATTTTCTTACATACAACTTCTGGATATAGAATCAATAAGAAAAAATCTGTAGGACTGTAACAGTCTAAACATAAGAAATAATGAGAAAAAATCTGTAGAACTGCAACAGTCTAACATAAGAAATAATGAGAAAAAATCTGTAGAACTGCAACTGTCTACCTGTGCTGAAAAAATGAAAATGGACTTTTAAACACATCTGTAATTTTGTGTAATTAAAACATTTAAACACTCAATATTATTAAAATTAACTAATAATCCAATGGAATTCAAACACTGTTCCTTGTCCATTGTTCAACAAATAAAAATATTAATATAATTACAGTCTCTGTTTGTATCCTTTAGGAATTCACAGACTAATGTTAAAACAGTCTCTTATTTTATCATTTAGTAATTCACAGAATGTCTTTTTAATAGTCTCTGGTTTTTTCAGTTAGGAGTTCACAGAGTGTCTTTATTTATTGTCATTCTACTTAATATGTCTGCAACCACATTGTCCTTTCCCTTCACAGGTTTAATGTCAAATTTGTAGTCGGCTAATAGCATAGCCTAGTTCAATGTAGTCATTCTTCAGTTGACGAGTATGAATTCAAATCGCTGGGCTTTGAATGTTTCTTCAGACTGTGAAATGTTCAATAATTCACCAACCATGACTTCGATTATGTTCATTCATAATTTCAATTCCAACATCTTGAATAAATTGCTTAGCTTTTGAGGTGTCATTTTTGCTTCCAGATAATTCAATAGAATTTGGAACAGATGAGTCACTTTCAGAAACTTTTATCTGAAAAATATTGTCTCTATCTGTAAAGTTTTTGATTTGGCTTAATACACAACCAATTGTTCTTCCTAATTCAGATGATTTCACACAAATGGTTTCAGATACTGTAGTACCATTTCTTTCACTGCTACTATGGTCTTCATTTCTTTTATCATATCCTTGATTTTTAATAGTGGCTAAAGTGTCACAAGTTTCTTTTTGTGCTCGATTTAACTTTATTATTTTTCTATCATTCATGTCTTGGTTTTCATTCTTTCTCCATTGTTGATCATAATTTCTTTTTCTGGAGTCAAAATTGTATTTGCCTCTCCATGATCTTCTGCTTTGATTATAATCTCTATATATGGAATTATGATTATTTCTTTCTCTCCATGATTGTCTTTCTTGATCATAATCTCTGTGTCTGGAATTATGATTATATTTTTCTCTCCATAATTGTCTATCTTGATTTTCAAAATGATCTTGTCTTGATCTTTCTTCTATTTTCTTTCTGATAGAGCTGTCATTAGGTGACACCGTATTTGGTTTTCCTTTATTGTGGTAACACTGCTTCGCCATATGTCCTGGCTTGTTACAGTACTAACAAATAGTTTGTCTGTTGCCTTGGTTTGGCAGACTCTGGTTTCTCATACCTTGCCTTTTTTCTTGACTTTTAATTTGTATTGCTGCAAATATGTCTTGTCTCTTATCCATTTCCACATTTGGATGAGAGTCTTTGAATGTTCGTAATGCATTTGTTAGCTCTGCTTGAGTACGAACTTTCTTGTCAGTCAAATATGTGAATAGGGTTGGTGTTGCATTTTCTAAAAACTTGTCAATTAACACCATGTCTATTATGGCCTTTGGATTGCTCGTATCTATTGCTGTCAGTTCCAGCCATTTTGTTAGTTTGACTTGTGCTTCATGTACTATGATCTGTTGATCTGTGTCCATCTTGATTCTCATTTCATGAAATTCTCTTCTATAATCATTTTCTGACTTTCCAAAATGACATAGAAGTGCCTTTTTGACATTCTTATATATGCTTTTGTCTTCTTTGGCTATACTGTTATAAGCTTCAAATGCTTCTCCAGTTAATTGAGTCATCAGTTGTGCTGGCCAATCTTCTTCATTATAGCCTTTCATAGCCATTATGGATTCGAAATAATCCAGATAAACATCCATTTTTTCTTTTTGGCTATCATATTTTCTTACTTTGATAGTATCCCTTGGTGCTGACCTTCTATTTGTTTCATCACCAGGATTGTGGCCACTACTGTCTCGCTCCCATTGTAATTTTAACTTATCGACTGCAAGTTGTTCAATTTCTCTTTTTACTATGAGTCTTTGCATCTCTTCTTCATTAGCAATTCTTGCTTTTTCTTCAGCTTCAGCTTTTCTTCGCTGTTCTTTTTCTTCAGCTATTCTTGCTTTTTCTTCAGCAATTCTTTGATTTTCTTTTTCTTCAGCAACTTTTTCTTCAATGAAATCTCTCATTTCTTTTCCTTTTAGTCCCATCTCTTTAGCTATGGCGGTGAATCTTTCGTAGTAATCCATGTTTTGTTTGATTGAATAATATGAATCTAGCAATTCGGTAAGGAATGTATGGATATATATTGATAAAGTTATAAATCGTCCAAATGAAATATCTTGAATTCAAAATGTTAAGTTCAAATAAGTGACACGTCTAAACCATAAAATCTAGTTATTGGCAAGATGAGACAACAAAAAGAATCCTCACACGGGATCTTTAGTATACTTTATATATACGCTCCCTCAGATTGACAAAATATATTAAATGGTCCGATCGTTTTGAATAAAAGTCACTTGGTTAAAATTTCAATTTTCGAGTAGTTTTTAAACAATTTAGTTCATTCCATTAATCCAAAATTGCGATAATCAAACTCTTCACACAATGAATGGATAAAAATTCCGTTTCTTTATTTATAATTCACACCAACACATTGAATAGTCCTTAGCTTCTCGGTTCGATGTTATGTTTACTAATACTAATATTTCCTGGAATCAACTAGCATTAAGCCTGTTGACGTCACGACCTATATATGTTCACCGTGTGTCACCATTCAGTAAGCCTACACGACCCAGATTCCAGTACTGTGTAGTATGCTTGTACTTTCGTCGAATGTGACGTAGAACCAACTAGTCTGATCCAGTTTTATACACTGCGGATATCTGCCGTTTATGCCGCCATTTTGAAATCTTCTTGTATTTTCATTGAACCACAAAAGTTTATTCACAGCTTCTTACGAACTTGAATATTCAAAAATACTATAGCTGGTATTATTTCTTATTTTAAAGAATACTTTCCTTTTTTGGAAATATCCAATACTTATTTCCACGAAACCTCTTTCAAGTCTTTCTTGAAATCTCTTGTACAGTGTTCACATGGAACTTTTACTTCGACACCAATGTAACGATGTAACTTTATATTTCTCTCTTTTATGTAGGCGTTCTCACAGTAATTAATCTTGTGCACAATAATTCACTGAAGAATTCATTTATCCAAAAGAACTTTAATATACATATATATTGTACACATAAGAATCATTTGAGGTAATATAACGTGGAAATCTTGAGCTATTCACTATCATGCTTCCCTGTCGGAAGTCTACACACAACTGTTCGCCCAACACTTTCAACCAATAGAAATGCTCCTTTCTTCCCGCGTCCACCCGTACATGTGACCTTACGTCACACAAATTATGTTAATCAGATGTGACACCCCCCCCCCAGTTTTGAAATCCTGGCGATACTTCTGTCCTAACCAATATCCTTCAGGTATCGGCTCAGTTCATTGACGTGCCTGCATATCCTCAACGAATATCCTCTCCTTAGAGGGCTTTGCTTTTTTTTTGCGGCACACTAGACATCTTTCGGCACACATTAGGGCTGCGGCACACTGGTTGTGGAGCTATGAACAACATAGTGACATCGGCCTCGAATATTGCACCCCTGTAAGTAATTATTTTCAAACTTCTCTGTGTTTGCTCATTTTCAACATTTAAAAGAAAATTGTATCAACTCTGGGTATCGTCGGGAGATTTTGTTGCCCATCTTTCTCACTGTAACCCGAATTTAACATATCCGGATCAAATTAATTGGTTTGTGACGGTTTGTGTGCAATTACCCCCCTCCCACCCAAAACAATAATCAAATCTTCAAAACTGATAGGTTTTTCAACTTAAAAAAATAATTTTCATGGTGTGTTAACAAATCCCGGTCGCTATTTAAAATTTAATATAACATAGAAGATAGGTGTTTGAAATTAGCAATTAATTTATTAGGGTGTCAAAATTCATAAAAAAAATATATGGTATGTTCTGAATTAGATAAAAATTAAAATCTTTGTTATGTAAGCGGTTGTTTATAAATACACAAATTCAGTCCAAATATGGATAATTTTGTCACAATACTATAGTTCACTTATTATCTTCTGATCATCACAAATTAACTGTTTCTACCTACTCCTACTCACCCAAATTACTCCCATCAAGTAACTTCTAAACTTTTGTTGTCAGTTACCACAGTCTCACCAAAACAACAGGCAGCAATTAGTTAGACCAATATTGTTGAAATCAATCATTAATGACACGGTCTGTCATCATGAAACCCGAGCTGTGGATTAAGTACATCAAAATGCGGTCATGTGAATTCCAAATGGAAAAAAAAACTCAAACAAAACAAAAAAATACAACAAAAAAAACAGTGCGTCGAGCAGTGTTTTCACATGCAAACAAACCAGCACTTAATGAGATCACGCAACGCCCCTCGCAACTAACGGGGCTCTCGCCTCACTAGCCGCTCGACGCAACTCTCTCACGTTTGTCCAACATACAACATTATAATGCCATCTTTTAATCAAACATCCACTTAACTGGTAATGCATTATAAATGACAATCTTTCTCCCCCCCCCCATTTTAATTTCTAATGTCCTGCTGGATGGCTCTCCATTACGCCCCTCCCCATATTTCAATTAGTTACAGGACAGCGGGGACCAGAGAGCCAAGAATTATCAGGACGCGGCCATCCGGGCTGTTTTATAAGGTGGCGGCATCTGTCGCAGTGGGATACTGGTTTATCACGTGACGAGATCTACGTGAATTTATCACCAGGATGCCGTTGAACTATTAGAAGCCTAAGCACCCCGATTCTTTATTCGGGTTGCCTTGGCTGAAAATTAGAACTTATTTTTGTTTCGAACAGTTATTTGAATAACTTATTTTTAAGACAGGTGAGGTGTAATGTCGGGATTTCATTGACTATTGATTAGGACACACTTTAACTTTAACTTGCAATGTTCTAGACTTGGAATTTTTGCTTGTGTTAGATAAGAAAATAAAGATAAAGAAAATGATTCCATTGCTGAAAAAGTGCTGGGTATAGCTTGTTAGATGTGTACTAGTTCCACAACAAATTAGATCAGTGTTGTCCAACGGCACACTAGTGTGCCGCTAGAAAATTTTAGTGTGCCTCGAAAGATTTAAAAAATACCATAAATTGCTAGGCTTTTTGAACTTTCAAGTTTTGAAAAAAATATCCTTAACCGAAAAAGAATTGAATAAAAACGTTTCATGTTTGTATTGTTCTGGTTGTGAGAATCTCTTGAAAACTACAAAATTTCTCTCCTCCATTGGGAATAAATATCTGCTGTAAGTAAATAAAAACACTTTCCTGCTGTTCACTTTTTTAAAAACTTTTAATTACAGACGGCTATGGATAATTTTTTGAAGAGAAGCCAGAATGATTCCAGCGAGCATCAAAATGAGAGAGAGCTGCGAAATCCAAGAAGAATGTTACCAAACGGAAATATCACGAGGAATATCTTGAGTATGGTTTCATACAATGTGCAAATGATCCTTCCCTTCCATTTTGTCTTAATTGTAACATGGCATTGTCCAACGAGTCCATGAACCCCAGTAAACTGAAGCGGCACTGACTCAAATCATCCAGGATTGAAAGACAATCAGAAAAGTTATTTTGCATCCATTCGGTCCAACTTAGAGCAGCAATAAAAAATAATGAAGAAATTTTCCTCAATTCCTGTCAAAGCTCAGTTAGCAAGCTATAAAATTGCGAATCTTTTGGTCAAACAAAAGAAATCTCATTTGGACGCTGAGACAATCATATTGCCATCTTTACGAATCGCAGTTGAGACTATGGAGTTGGGACCCGACGCTTCTGAAAAAATAAATAAGATTCCACTGTCTGACCAGACGATCGGAGGTCGGATTGCTGACATTTCGACAGATATGGACAATCAAATTAAAGAGCATTTTGCGGAAGCCGACGACATCCAAAAGCTATGGGCAATGCAAATCGATGAAAGTACTGACATCAGCGAAAAGGCGCAACTGCTCGCATACGTCAAACGTGAAATACTGCAGATGATAGACAGAGAAATGAGAGTTTGCTTATCCAGCAATGAGCCGCGTTTTGAGCTCATCTGCTCAAAAGAAAACGCTGAAGTATCTCATTAATTATGAAACATCTTTTGAATAAACACTGATTTCTTGTGGGTTTTTTTGTGAGGTGTGCCGCGCAAATTTTTACCAGTTTAGTGTGCCGTGAACGATTTTTGGTTGGACAACACTGCATTAGATTGAAATTATTTGAAATTAAATACTTTTTTATGTTCCATTTTCACTAGTTTCACTACATATTAGATTGAAATTTTTTGAAGTTCAGTAATTTTTTATGTTAAATTTTCACTAGTTGCACCACATATTAGATTGAAATTATTTGAAATTCAGTAATTTTCTATGTTAAATTTTTACTAGTTTCACCACGCATTAGATTGAAAGATTTGAAAAACTCAGTATTTCTTCTACATTTATTGTGTTCCCAACCAGAGATGTGGCAGAAAACGTCACTGAAGCTTAAGAGGAAGTTAAGTGAGCATGAGACCAAACTGCGAGTCATCAAGGCTTTTAAAGAGGTAGGTAGGATGTCAGGCCTCATTATGAGGTCAGTTATAGAGCAGGGGTTGTAAAACATGGTTTTACACCCGTAGGTAAAAAAAAATTTGACACATGTGTTTGTAAGTTTGAAAGATAAATGAAAGGTACTTGTTTTAAGATTTTACATTATAAAATTGTTCGCAAAAGTAAAGGTTCATAAATAAACACTGGAGAATTTTTTTTAACTTTCTTAAAAACCTAATTGCATTAAAAAGAAAAAACAAACAACTAAACATTAGTTGCTTATTTAAAATATATATTTAAAAATAAATAAAAAATACAGCAATTATAAATGGAATAAGGACAACGTTAAATAGAAAGGAGTGAGCGAATAATGGGGGAGAGCTTAATTTTAGGAGGACTCTTGTTTGTCTCAAAAATTATTTTGAATTTTTAGTGCATTTCAAAACACGCGGGCTTTTTAAAAAAAAATACGTGTAATTTTAACAAACTCTATGCGACTTTGGTCGTATGAATAACAAGGTTTTTGAAGAAGAACTTCTGAATTTAAATTAATTTATATATTTATTTGTAAACAGTTGGGTTTTTTTTTAATTGGGAGAAAACTGTCAGCTTGTCAGTTGTGTTCAAATTGAAATCAGAAAAAGAAATTGTAACACTAATTATGACCAGATATTTTAAGATTTTATATGTAACAAAAGCCTTAACTAACGAGGTAATAGAATTACTTATTTTAGAGTAATAATGTTTGTGTCGAGGCTACAAAAACAAGTAGTGTTTGTATAAGAAACTAGCAGTATTTGTTATGGTTGGAGAGTATTGTTGACCATCAATTTTAAACTATTTGCGTCAAGCATGGATCACCCACTCTCATCTCCCCTGCCGATTTGTGTTCAAAGGTTCAGATTATTGACCAAACATTTGAGTTCGACAATTCAACTATAAAATCTGTTCAGTAGTTAAAACTATGAGAGGAAAAAATATCGTGTCTTTGAAAGTGAAACTGGAAACATAAAAGTTTTGGACTCTTGTGAACAAAACTGAATGTGACACTATTAAGTAAATTTGTTAAAATTAATAAAAGCCTAGTTAGCGTGCGATGTTTAATACCATAAGAAACCAAAACATTAATTTTCCAAAAGTATTAGTATTAATGGAGTGTCTAGTTTGTAATGGGCGTTAGATCCGAGTAAACATTAATAAAAAAAAGTACTAAGGCAACGTTTATTTCAGCTCTCAAAGCGTTGGATCTGCGGACGTGTGCCGGTCCGTGGGCCATCCGATGCCGGTCCGCAGAAGTTACCAAGAAAGAACATTTCGCTACCACGTCAGTACAGGGAAAATAGTTCACCGGTCCCATGGTGCAATGGAAAAAATTCCTGCCGGTCCTTAATACTTAAAAAGTTTAAGAAGCACTGCTTTAGACCACCGAAAGATTTTTTATAATTGATGTAGAAGTGGGAAAACTGTAATAAATACATAAACACACATAACATCTAATGTTAAAGAAATAGTGTTATTTGTTCGTCGCGATCGATGAGGACCATTCTCGACAGTCGTACGCTTTGGCAGCCTCGTGAATCCTTTGGTGACTAATTAGCCAAAGTCTTACCCGAAATGTGCTTCCACACGTCGGAAAAAAGACGGTTGGGATGCCATCACGAGGGTTTCGAACACGATCCTTCCTGGCCTGTCGCCTGGGTTTGGCAGCCCATCGTTGTTTGCCTCAGATACTGCTGCGTCGTTCAGCATCATAAGGCGCCAGGGGGGCTCGGTCGCTGGCTGCTGCCTCCAAGAGTTTTCTCCTTTCAATTCATCGTCAACAAAATAACTTCTCTATAGATGTACGGGTATTGTCCTAGACAACTGCATGAACATGAAGACTTGTGGGGGGAAAAAAGAGACGACTGAGTAAAAGGGATTTCTCTGTTCTACACTGACAGCTTGGTAAACGCAAACGAGAAGGCTTAAACGTGTGTAATTATTTTATTTTATTATTTTGAAAAAATGAATTTTGGTTTTGTCAATAATTTTTTTTTAAAGTGAGGAATGGGTGAAAAAATAAACTGGAGTGTTCTTGACAACGTCAAGGGGATAGCAACAAAAAAAAACAAAAACCAAAACAACAACTAATAAGCCTGTTTATAGATCTATTAGTAGGTCTATATTATTTTAATTTTTTTTAACTTCGACCAAGATGAGATGTAAAGTTGCGTCTTTGTACTTTGGGTAAGACAAGAAATAGTGTATGACTTAAAACTCTAATGTGTTAAACAAATTATGACTTAAGACTAGCAAAATACCCGCGCTTTGCTGCGGTAAATTAGGATTTCTGTAAGCATTGAGAACCCGCGTAACACAAATTCAAAACACAAATTGATTTCAAAATGGATCATGATGGATATAATACATATATTAACTTCACCGTCTTGTCTGTCTGTCTGTTGTAGTCCCGCAGAAAAACAAAAACGAAAAGTAAAAAAATGACACATTTTAGGAGGATTAGTGATTTTCAAATGTTTATATAGCCAATGGAAGGGGAAAAAAAGATTTTGGGCCCCCGGCCCCCATGAAGCTGAATTTATAAACTCTTTTTTGCCATTTGTCGTCGAGAGAGGCTACTTGACAACTTCCCAAGGTTTCATGCTTCTACATACACGGGAAATCCGAGAATTAGTGATGAGTCAGTTTTAATATAAGAAAAGACTACATTTTGGCCCCCGGCCCCCAGTAAGTGATAATTTAAATATTGTTTTTACCTGTTACCATCGTGAAAGTGTACTTAAAACTACTCGGGAAACAGGAGAATTGTTGATTTTAAAATTTTATATAGGCCATATAAGGAAAAAAAACTTTTTTGGGCTCCCGTCCCCCATGAGTGTTAATTTAAAAATACTTTTACGCCAATTTTCGTCGCGAGAGGCTACTCAACAACTTCCCAAAGTTTCATGCTTCAACCTACGCGGTAAATCCGAGATTAGTGATGAGTCTATTTTAATAAAAGAAGAAACTACATTTGGGCCCCCGGCCCCCATTAAGTGATAATTTAAATATTGTTTTTACCTGTTACCATCGTGGAAGTGTACTAAACAACTACCCCAAGTTTCATGCTTCTACCTACACGGGAAATAGGAAAATTTGTGATTTTAAGTTTTTGTATAGCTCATATAAGGAAAAACTTCATTTGGGCCCCCAGGAAGTGATAATTTAATTTTTTTCCCTCTCGTCGCTATCGCTGGTTTTTACTCAACAACTTCCCAAAGTTTCATGCTTTTGCCTACTCGAGAAATGAGAAAATTAGTGATTTCATATTCTATATAGTCCATATAAGGGAAAAAAGCGTTTTTGGGCCCCGGGCCCCCAACAGTGTGAATTTTAAAATTCTTATTCGCCAATTATCGTTGAGAGAGTGTACTCAGCAAGTTCCCAAAGTTTCATGCTAATACCTACACGGAAAGTTGGAGAATTAGTGATGAGTCAGTTTTTTATATAAGAAAAAAACTACATTTGGGCCCCCGGACCCCATTAAGTGTTGTTTTAAATATTTGTTTCGCTTGTTACCATCGCGGAGGTGTGCTTATGAACCACCCAGTGTTTCATGCTTCTACCTACACGGGAAATAGGAGAATTCGTGATTTTTAGTTTTTATAAAGCTCATATAAGGAAAAAACTTAATTTGGGCCCCCGGCCCCCAGGAAGTGATAATTTAAATATTTTTTCTCCCGTTACCATCGCGGGATTGCACTCAACAACTTCCCAAAGTTTCATGCTTCTGCCTACTCGGGAAATAGGAGAATTGGTGATTTTCAAATTTTATATAGGCCATATAAGGACAAAAAACGTTTTTGGGCCCCCGGCCCCCATGAGTGTTATTTTTAAAATTCTTTTACTACAATTTTCGTCGCGAGAGGCTACTTGACAACTTCCCAAAGTTTCATGCTTCTACCTACACGGGAAGTTGGAGAATTGGTGATGAATAAAAAAAAACGTTTTTTGGCCCCCGGCCCCCATGAGTTTTATTTTTAAAATTCTTTTACTCCAATTTTCGTCGCGAGAGGCTGTTCGACAACTTCCCAAAGTTTCATGCTTCTACTTACACGGGAAGTTGGAGAATTAGTGATGAATCAGTCAGTCAGTCAGTCAGTCAGTCAGTGAGGGCTAACGTTTTTGGGCCCCCGGCCCTCATGAGTGTTATTTTTAAAATTCTTTTACTACAATTTTCGTCGCGAGGGGCTACTTGACAACTTCCCAAAGTTTCATGCTTCTACCTACACGGGAAGTTGGAGAATTGGTGATGAATAAAAAAAAACGTTTTTGGGCCCCCGGCCCCCATGAGTGTTATTTTTAAAATTCTTTTACTCCAATTTTCGTCGCGAGAGGCTGTTCGACAACTTCCCAAAGTTTCATGCTTCTACTGACACGGGAAGTTGGAGAATTAGTGATGAATCAGTCAGTCAGTCAGTCAGTCAGTGAGGGCTTTGCCTTTTATTAGTATAGATTAGGATTTTGGGCATTAGAAACAACACTAGATAGTTTTCCAGAAACGAAAAATCAACGATTTATTTTTTTTCTTTAGAATTAAATATTATGTAGAAAGAAACCAACAACAAACAATGATAATCACACAGTTTGAATTAGAGGAAAAAGTCATTATGAATGACAAAGTGGTCCTCAGCGGGTATGTATGGCATCTGTCCGTCTACGAAGGACGATAGATTTATCTTTATTATTTGCAGCTCTTGGTGTGGCTGATGATACCAATCCTTGAGTGGCAGTCTCTTCTGCATGTCACACACACGAATGCAGTGGGGCAGTGTTGCCTGGCCTTCCTCCTCGCTCTTTTTTTCAACTGCTACTGCCCTAGTTTGCTCCTCTGCTCTTAGTGATCCTTCTTTCACTAAAGCCCACCACGTTGACCTATCCTCTGCCAGGTTTTCACAGTTTTGTATATCAATGTTGGCTACTTTCATGTCTCTCCTGCGTATGTCCATGTATCTGAGACATGGCCGACCAACCGACCTTTTCCCTGTCGCCAGCTCGCTGTATAGCACATCCTTGGGTATACGACCAGTTTGCATCCTCTTGACGTGTCCAAGCCAACGAAGGCGTCTTTGGCTTCAACGGGTACCAAATTGGTTATAATTAACAATACTTCTTTAAAGATAGACATTTTTTTCCAAATCTTCTCACTACTCTCTAAACTCGTACTCCACAGAAGAGCTTGGTCCATGACGAGTTTTCACACTTTCTGACTGAGACGAGCTTCACTCCCCTGATCCTCATCTACAACTCCAAGTCGTGGATCAAACGCCTGGCCTGGATCATGGTAGTGCTCGGGTTCTTCGCCTGGTCCTTCATCCAGTGTTACTGGCTACTTCAGAAGTACTTCGCTTATCCCATGGAGGTACTGTATTTTTGTACGGCCGTTATTAAAATTGAACTGACACATATATTGATTCCATAGAATCCTGAAGCAACAAAAATATCTAAACTCGTAGGTGAAGCTGGACTTGAAAGCATCGATCGAATTGGATTTCCCAAGTGTGACCATCTGTAACCTCAACCCCATACGTCACAGAAGTCTTAAAGAAGAGCCGTTTCGTATTCTAGAGGACATCGCCGAGCCCGACACGGAAGATGTTTTGTTCAAGGCAACCCTTAACCACTGGACATTTGAAGGTAGCTGATAAATTCACACAAAAAACTAAAAACTTATAAATATAAATTCCTGCATAACTGCAAGGTTAACGCTTTATATTTCAAAAATCTATTTTAATTGTTTAATTCAAACGACCATACATTTGATGCGATATTTTTTGGGTAACGCTTCTCATATCGTTCAAAATATTTTAGAGGATTTTGTGGAAGTACATGTATTGTTGTTCAGGGATTCAGAAATGTTCGAAGGATAACCTAAAAACAAGATTCTTAACGATTTTGAATGTTTCTCATCAGATTTCCAGAACTAACAATATCCTCAAATGTAAATACTTATAATTTTAATTTATGCAAGTGTTTACTTTTCAGTGCGTTATTTATAACTGTATTATTTAAAAGTGTTTTATTTATAAGTATCAATCTTAAGTTTACTATTCATAGGAATTTTTATTTTGTCTAACATCATTTGACTGATCCGCAATGTAACCAATTTTCTAAAAGAAATTAATGTAACAACAAATGAAGAAAAAAATGTGAGACGTTCCTTCTGATGAGATGCTTCCTTCAAGCAGAGGCCTGCAGCTCTTGACACAACTACGCGTTTGTGCTTGCTTCCCCTGCTCCCAATCATCCAAATACGCAACAGAAATGTTTTTAGCGACATTGTATTTCTTTAGAACCTCAGATTTATAATAAAAATATTAACGTTTCCGGAAAACAAAAACAAAAAAAAAGATTACGAACCAAACGCGCTTGTGTATTTTTAAGAATCTCAGTTTAATCAGAGCATTTACATTTTAAATGCTTTATTGAAAATAGCGCTACTTTTACTCGTTATTAACACAGAGATAAAAGTGTTTTGATACTAAAATTATAACTTAAGTTCAAATTAGGAGTTTAGAATGTCATATAATGGCGTCGTTTAGGTAGTGGTATTTCTTCTTCTTTTTAATTTTAAATTCAATTCTATTTAAATAATTCATTAATTTTTCCTTTTTTTTTAATGGCATAGATATATCTTATTTCTGCAAGAATCTAGGTTCTGGACCGACTTTAATATATTCTGGTGACATAAAGTGGCTATAACAGTAAAATAAGCAACGAGGCCACTTACCCAAATTATTCTGAAATTGATATCAATGACGCGCCAATACTTTGTTATCATTGGAATTCTAGTTTTAACTTTAAGGTCAGGAATGAATTTCAGATGTCAACTTTCACGGGCTGCTCTACAATTACTTTTCAACTTCTCTCCTGTTTCAGAAAACTGTGAATCAAAGAACCAGTATTCGTGCACCAATGGTCGATGCTTGGATTTTCTGTACGTCTGTGATGGAATCGACCAGTGTATGGACGGTTGTGATGAAAAAAATTGTGAAAGTAATTATCATTCTTGTTGAGCTGAAGTCAGTGGTTAGTTGTCAGTATTGATGGCGGTGGGGGGGGGGAGGGATAGAAGAATGCGTCTTGAATTCACGTGCTATCTCTCTCAATCAAGTCCTTTTGCCCGAACAAACACTTCACAAAAAATCCTTTTCATAACGCCTTCCCCTGGACATCTCCGTTAAACACATCTCCCCGATGGACCACTCCATAAGTGCTTGTCTTGCAGTGCCTATTTTCTGTCAAATTGTCTGCATTCTTATTAGATATGATAAGAAAGGTTTAAAGAAAACTGTGCGTCTTAGTGTTGGACAGTAGATTTAGGATACGCCGCTTGAACCAATGGCTATTTGAAGACCCGCTAATAGTCTCAATAGTTTGTTTTTTTTAAAGTGGATAGCAACGAGCAGGTCATCTGGAAAGAATGCCAAACAATCTGGCAGCAATGACAAAAAAAAACAGGAGGTAAAAATACCGGGAACGAAATGGTTGGATGAGGTTGAAAAAAGACTAACAGCTGCTGGGGGTCTGGTCATGGAGGCCACATATCGAATCGGCATGGATTTGTTCATCTGCTGATTTAGCACTTTCCAGTACAGAAAAAGGTGTCGTGGAAGAGAATGATTGAAGTGGCCAACGTCCTTCCTGGTCATAGTGATGATAGTAATAGATATGATGTCCTTCCCAAAGAGAATAGTTTTTTCCCATCTGTTATTATATAATATAATTGTAAAAAAAACATTTTTTCTCATTCTAACAAAAATCACAAACAAAGATATTTTTATTGAATACCCAGATATCGTTTGTAATGAACGCTATTTCCGGTGCAAGAGTGGACGATGCATACCCCTGAACTGGATTTGTGATGGTTACGATGACTGTCCAGACAACGAGGATGAACTCTCTCTTTGTACAAGTTAGTACAGTAACTTCTTTGGCCGCAATCCAAATTAGCGTATTTATTAGCCATAAAGCTTTTTCATGTACTAACTTCAAAAGAAATAGATTTTGAAAACAGTACTTCCCAGTGGACTCTAAAATGCATAAAACTTCATAATCTGATGGAACAAAAAATAATCAGAAAATTTGGAACTATGTAGAGTTATTTTCCACGTTATAAGGAACAGAAAATACGCCCATAAATAAATTTAAATAATATAGGAAAATGTGTGATCACCCCTTCCTTCCTGCAATATTTATTTATATTTATTTATTAGTTGGTTTTTTTTAAATTTCTTTAAAACATTTTTAAAAAATATTTCAATTAAAATACAGTGGTACCTCGAGATACAAAATTAATCAGTTCCGGGATGGCTTTCGTATCTTGGGTCTTTCGTATGTCGTATGAAGAAATTAACGATTAATTAATCGATTAATCTTTAAAAAATTTAGTCCATTAAAAATAATTTGATCGATTAAAATTTGATTCAAATTTAAGAAAATATTTCTATTTTTTTCTACAATTTATTAATTATTTTACTATTTTTGTTACTTACATACTTTTCAATTATATTATTATTATTTATTTAGATGTGCATACGTAGGCAAAAAGGTTTTTCTTCCTTATTTCTTGCATAGCAGAACGAATTTGTTGTGTTACGTCACAAAATTTGGGAGCCATTGAATTAGCGCAACTTAACATATTTCGTGAAATAATGAATCGCGACTTAATATATGCGTTATATAAAATATAATTAATCGAAATTAATCAATTAATCGATAAATTTTTCCCGATTAATCATTCAAAAATTGTTTAAAAAGTACCAGCCCTAATATATATTAGGGCTGTTAACGATTAATTGAAATTTAATCGTTAACTTTTGAAAAATTAGTGATTAATTAATCGTTAATTTCGATTAATCGATAACAGCCCTAATATATATATAATACATATAGAGATATAGATATAGATATATCTATCTTTTCTTTCCTGCTTTATTTAATAATTACGTTTTTTATTAACTCTCTTGAAATAAAACATATTAAAGTAAATAAATAAATGTTGCACAATATTTTTTAGGTTTTTGATGACAATTTATCAAATTTTAATTTTTGAAACTAATTATAAATTTATCAAAAGAAAATCAAACTTGTTAATTTCTGTTAAAACAACCCCCACCCTCCTCATTTTTAACAAATGGCTTTAAAAAAAAAGTCTTTTTTTTTAAAATTGTTACAATCCTTCCTTACATTATGTTGAACAAAATTGATAAAGAACCACCAGTTATATAATGATAACCTTTGAATGGAATAACTCATGTTGTAGCAATGCTGCCCAGGGACATCAACACTGAAAAAGGGGGGGGGGAAGCAGCCACTTCTCATATCATTTCCAAAACATGTATTTAACCTATTCATGTAAACAATTGATGTAATAAAAAATGAAAAAAAATAAAATATAAAAACATTGCGATTAGATAAGAATTGATCTCAAATATTTGGTGTGTTCACCCTATTCTCAGAGAAGTGTGTTCACCCTATTCTCAGAGAAGTGTGTTCACCCTATTCTCAGAGAAGTGTGTTCACCCTATTCTCAGAGAAGTGTGTTCACCCTATTCTCAGAGAAAATTGTCAGAAAGAAGCACTCTAAGATTATACATGTAGAATGGACTAATAAGGGCCGTGATGGGAATGTGGGGGAAAGGGGCGCCTCCTACAAATAAAGTGAATGCAGACGCCGCTGGCTACCATATCCAGTCTAACTAGATATTCTTATGTTTATTACATGAATATGAAAAAATCAATACTGATATTTGATCAAATTGAAAGAAAAACTCTAGCCTCGAATTTTACTAGAGTGACATCATGTGAGTGAAAACCAATCTTATTGAATTGTTACTTATTAGAAGAAAAAGGGCAAATAGCTTGGGCTTTTTAATGTATACAATTACTAAAGACAATAAGCAAACCTTTATGAAATGATGGTAATTCAGATGGATTTGAGTTTAAAAGTGCTGAAGAATGCATCTTTATTTATAAAATGTGTGATAGAGAAACTAGAGTACGAGGTGACAGAAGAAGTTTAAGAGGTCACACGAAGTACAGAGTTTTAAAAAAAGATCGTGTTCAAACATCAGTGATGCATGTTCGCAACTCAATAAAAGGGGATGGCTTGGCGGCGCTTACACTTTACACGATGATATTAATGATGACAAATTTGATAGGAAAGGCCAACAAAAATACGCCATGACTTAAGAATAGATCCTCTTAGGAAACGTCGTTAACATGTGTTAAGTGTTTAAAAGCTTTCAGACCCTCCACACATCCCCTATTATTTTTGTTGTGCCCCGTGGAGAATGCCATTATTTGGCCAGATCCTCATTTAACAGGTGTTATGTGCCGATGTCCCACAATTAAAATACATGTAAAGGTTCATGGGAGGTAATTGTGTTGTTAAACGACATTAGCCATCGATCGGGATTGTTGTTTGCTCAATGCGTGTGGAAGTTAGGATGAAAGGCCAATAAGCTCATCAGATCATGGGCTTTTAACTCCTTTTATTAACTTGTTACATCTATTAGAGGGTGTCACAAGGTGCACCCTTCAATCATCGAGGATTCTGTTACAATCAGCTTGTAAGCACCTGTGTACACAATTAATTTTTAATATTCCAAAATCTCTTCTAGGCTAAGTGTGCAATCCAAGATTGCTGTATAATTTACTAACACTCTAGTAAAAGTGAAGGTTTCCATTTGAAAACTGACATTAAAGATATTTCCATGGACAAAGAAATCTCTCTTATATCAGCTGAAATACATGTCTGCATGTTTATCACAAGTGCAAAATATAAAAATGCTTTTCACAAAGCAATAAAGAACTATCCATTTCAAAAATTTCACTCAAGTTTAGATTGTTGCAATATTATAAAAATTAAATCCTTATTTTTTTTAAAAGTCGATTATTACTTATTAATTATTTTATGCTGCAATTGCTATAATATTTCTTCTGCTCAAGAATATGCCGGGAAATTCTTTAAGTGATTTAAAATGTAAATAGACAGAAATACTAAATGTTAGAAAACAAATAAATAAACGTCATCCAATTGTTGATTTTTCATCTAAATTAATATACACGTTTTTGTACTACATGTAATTTATTGCAACATCCATTTCATAATTTAAATCTTTTAAAAATATTTTATTGTGTATGTGGGCGTTGCACAGCCAATAGCACAAACAACACTGATACTACCACTGCAACAAATGACCAAAGTGCTGAGACGGCAACCAATACACCTGAATACGTCACCACAACGGGCGGAGACCCTCTCAGCAGCACATCGACACCTAAACGGCTGAAGCGGGATACTTTGTCTCACCAACACGTGAGTCATGTCTTAAGTCTTAACCAGAACCAGTGTTGTTATTATTTTATATTTTTTTAGATAACTCTTTATGACAAGAATTACTGTATACAGGATGTCCCTCGTCACTTCGCGCATTTATTTTTGTGGTTTTACTTTATCGTTTTTTTTGTGTTTTTTTTTGTGTGTGTTTTTTTTTGTGTTGAAAAGTTGATGGTGCCAATGAAAGGATACAGTACGCGGTCAGTTGTCAGGTGTTTCAACCAAGCAAATCAAAGCGTGCTGTTCCCTTAATAGCTATCCACTTACCACCTTGTTAATCAAGTGTTTGTGTGTTCTGAGAATTGTCATTGTATCCTGTGATGGCTCCTACATGTGATGTTTCTAATAACCCTTATGAAAAGGAAACAAAGCAACGAATGAAGAAGATACTTACCATCCAGGAGAGGGTGAAACTCTGGGATATGATCAATGATGGCACAAAAATCCCTCAGGTTGCCCGCCACTACGTATTGAATAATTTCACCATTCGCTGAAGAGTGCTTGCTAAGCTATGCAAAGATATTAATGAAGTTAGGAAAAGCTATTCGCTAATTTTAAACTGAGCACCCTAGTCTTATAGTCATGGCGAACAACGAGATAATCCATTTCACCTACGATTTAACGTTCCTGTCTCATTTTAAACTGTTATATTTTCATAAATTTGGAACTAAAGGTCTCTTCTGACTGTAAATTTCACATTTTAAATTTATTTACTACTTTTTAGTGCATTTCTAATTTCTAGTATAAGACTAGTTTTTAAAAATTGTTTTTTATATTTTTTTATTTTCTTTTTTTTTAGTCTTCACATTTTTTTCTCATGATTCGAGGCAAGGCTCTAATGCGACTGTATGGGTGTTCACACTACCACATTATTAACTGCTTAGGATATCAATCTCTCTCACAGACCAGGGACACTGTGTTACTGGCCCACTGGCGTGTCCCTGCTCATCACGGGACTGACCTCCCCGTGCAGTAAAACACTGGTAGTTGGTCAGTCGCTCGTGACCCGTGCCAGTCACTAAGGCGGACTGCTGAGGTTTAACTCTAGCAGACGTAAATCGAAAATATTTAATTAAATTAAATCTAGCCATGGAAAAAGTCCGCGAAAATTCACAAAAATACTATCACCGAAATTGAACATGTGTGCAAATTTTCAGAATGATTGGATAACGGGAAGGGGTTCAAAATCGGGATATTAAAAATAGTCCGATTAAACTTACAAAGCAAGCTAATATAAGACTAGTAAAACGCGACAAACATTTACAGACTGAATCTGCCTTAACACCCCTTTGCTGTATAACCGAGAGGGGAAAGGTCTGGTCGCCGATCGCTGGACCGAGCGCAGCGTGACACGTAAAATGTAAACAAAAGCACGCCGGTACATCGATGGGTGGCGTCAACGCCTGAACTGGCACGTGGAAGAAAACAATAACAAACTGTGAAATTGAATTACATATGTTATATATAGATAAACTAAAAGTGCATTAATTTAATTACGGTACATTAATTTATCTGCAAAAATTCACAAAAATACTATCACCGAAATTGAACATGTGTGCAAATTTTCAGAATGATTGGATAACGGGAAGGGGTTCAACATTGGGATATTAAAAATAGTCGGGTGTCCGATTAAACTTACAAAGCAAATTAATATAAGACTAGTAAAATAAAAAAAAAGAACACCCGAGCCATGGCTACTGTCTCTTTCAACAATAAAGCAAAGCGCGCTCTTACAAGCCGTAAAAAGTTTAGGGTGAAAACGGAAACTGCCCTAGCTTTCTTGATCAGCGACACAGGCCACGAGGTTCTGATAATGGTGCAAACCATGCAGGATATAAGCAGATTTTATATTCTCTAACAAATAAAATATTGGATTTATAAATGCAGAATTCTACTTCGCGGAAATTCACCTGCCGTGGTGTAGGCTGGGAGGGAATCACCATGACAAACGGGGTTCAACTGTGTTGTGTTCTTTTGATTTCTTTTTTTTTCCCTTTAGAGCAGTGGTTCCCAAACTTTTTTGACCCATGGACCCCTTTTATACTAAAAATTTCCCCACGGACCCCCTAGTAAAAAAAAACTTTATAAATGCATAGTACAAAAATTACAAAAGCAACATTTTGATGAAAAGTACGGTATTTATTAAAATTATCAGTTTTGTTTAACATAAAATTGAAACTTGGATTAACGTGATGAGATTTTATGAGTGTATTTATTAATAGGAACCGCAAATCCTCACGAGCACCAATTTCTAGTCGTTTATTTTTTTATTTTTTTATTTTTTAAATATTTTTTTTATGATGAGGTTCATAACGCCACTGAATCTTTGTTCTACCAAATAGAAAGACAGGAAAACAGTCAAAAAAATATGTACAATAACCTTTAATGCAAGATATAAAATTTGGATCTGACTTTGTAACCAGAATTTGTGGTATCCTAGTTCAAACAGTGGTATAAGTTCCTCATTTGTGGATATTTCAATAAGCTGCTCCTGTATTAGTATGTATTCATCTTTGTCTAGGATCTGAGTCTGTCCATGCGCTAAAGAGCTCAACTGCCAGTCGGAAATATCCTATAGTGGCAAATGCCTACAAAATGTCCGCATGAAGAGCCGTTAAGTTTTGACAGTAAGCAAGGAAATCTTTAACCATGTGGCAATTTCAAAAGATTTGAAAACTGAGAACATTCTCCTGTTCCTAAGTTTTGTTTGCAAAGAAAAAGATTTGCAACAAAGTCAGATATAACGCTTTTAGTTTTGATTAAATTTAATTGGTTACCTTGTAGTAGTTGTAGTTTCAAATAAGTTTTGTTAAAGTTGGGTAAATAATTCATTCATAAAGGATATGTCATTTTTTTAGTTAATTGTGATGCTAATTGTCTTTGTTTTCCAGGAATTTGGACAATGAATCAAACAGAGTATAAAATCGATTTAATTATGTACGTAATGATAACCAGCGTACTTCTGTGTAAATAAATAATCCATTATAGTCTTCTTCTGCATTTTCCAAACCGTGATGAGCAAATAATCTCTCATCGAAGGCATTCCTTTTGATTTTATTAACTGCTCTAATGACATAATATAGTGATCCATGCAAACTTTCAATATGATTTTTTTAAAATATTTGATGTTGATGAATGACTCCATTTACTAAAAATACATTTGGTACAGCATGTTTTAAATATGCCAGAAATTCAAGTGTATTGCTTTAACTTCAAACATTTTTTTTTAATTCAGTAAATAACGTTTCAAATTACGTATCTGTTTCCAAACATTTAGGCATACTTCAAATATCCATTAACACCATATTGTCGGAATTGTTTCTTCGGCTCACTCAGTGCTGGATTTAAATATTTGCTAAACAAGTTATAACTTAGTGCCCCTGCCTTCTTTGGGGCCCCCGGAAGTTTGTTTTCATATTTGTCACTGCTATAGATTATCTAGACCTCAAAAGGTCCTTAAATAGCTTAGGGCCCCATCAAGTCTTAATCCAGCCTTGGGCTCACTCATTCTCTTATCTGTTGTAACAGACCACTGTTAAGAATTATTTTCAATGGAATGCTACAGTAAAGCCCTATTGAAAACATTTGATGAATAGGATACAATTTAGATAAATATAACTTCCTGACACATCGACAAATACACAACCTTGCAACCCTCGTAGATTCAAGTTAAAAACTTGTATATTTCTACTTATAGTTACAGGGAATTTGGCCTTTCATCTGCATCAAGCTTGACATTTCAACAAACCAAGTATTTTGATTGGTTATAGATGTGGAAATTACAGTAGTTCTAATTAAAAAAATTTCGTAAAACAACATTGTATCCATGAAGGATAGCACCTAAGATGGTATTTATTTAGTAGAAAAGGCATTCACATACTATTTATTTATTATTATTTATTTTAATTTCAATAATAATTTAAAAAATTAATGAGTTTTATTATTTGATTTTTAAACCTTGCGCGGACCCCCTGACGTTGTTCAGGGACCCCCAAATCAATTTTTATTTTCCACGGACCCCCTGAAAGGTCTCGCGGACCCCTGGGGGTCCGTACGGACCAATTTGGGAACCACTGCTTTAGAGCATACGGTTGGTTTTATAAATTCCTATTAAAGACTTAAATCTTCCCCTTCCTTCCAGAAAAATTCTGGGAGTGTCAGTGAAGACGTCCCTCGAAAACTGAAAAAAGAGCTACAAAGACTACACTACAAAATAGAAGAACAAAAGGGTAATTCAAATAAAGAAAAAATCACAGAGGAACTCTACAAGAGCTACATGCAATACATGGACACAGAGAAATTGAAGGAAGCCATAATGATAGGTAAATTGTAACAGCAGCGCTATGGACTATGGTGTGTTCAGAAATTAGGATCGAGCAATAGATAAACGTTTTTTTAATTCATTTTTAGTTCCGTGGTTTTTTAGTGGATTTTTTTTAACAGTGGTATAGCAAGGGTTAGTGCCAACCTTGGCAGACAGATTTTTTTCTACAAAACACTCTCGGCGGCTGACTGAAAATGCCATTTCTCCAACCATCCTCTTCAAAACAAAACAAAAGTATTTTAAATCTTTTCTTGAAACGGGACGTCATCTTTGCCCGTCGTTTCCTAGGTGACCGAGACACCATTGACCGCACCAGAAACAAGAGAGACGTGAGGAGAACGTCGGTCAACACGACTGTTGATTGGTCAACTGTTCTGAGTAACTCTAACTTCACCAAGTGGACAATGCTGGACACCAACACAAGCATGCAATCCAGGCAAGTAACTAAACTTGATGTTGTTTTTTTACTCCGTTGGTATATAACTTGACAGTGTCAACAATCAAATGTTGATTAAATGAATTGCATTAATATAATAGCATATCACGTCATAAATTACGTTAAAATTAAAAGTTGTAATTTAATTCATTAAATATATATATATATATATATATATATATATATATATATATATATATATATATATATATATATATATATTACTTAAATTATCTTATTTAAAAATTGTTTTAATGTTAAGTTGTCAGGAAAGAGTGTATGGCGTATGGTATCCTATATTATATTTGATACATGGTCTTAATTTTGTTAAACATTTCATGTTATTGTATTAAATATTTAAAACAACATCTTGATTTGGAAACAGTTTCTACAACATGAAAGACGACGAGTACGTGGCAGCAATGACGTACGCATACATAACAGTCAGGCTTGATCCGACGATCGTAGAGAGTTCTGGGAATGTCAAGGAAGATTTCATCGCCTCTTGCAGGTTTGGAGGCTACCTGTGCTCCCCAAAGTAAGTAAGGATGGAAATGATTAAGTCGGTTTAAGAATGCAGGAATTACATTAATCATTCGCTTATGTAAGTGGATGTTACAATTACAATAACTAAGTTAGTCTAAGAATACAGCAATTACCCCAGTCATGTCGGTTTGATAAAGTAAGTCGCCCCCTTAGAATAACAAGGTTCTATGTGAACTTTTGGTCGAACAGAGATATACGCGTTTGGGGCCGTCCTTAAATGACGTCACGCGATTTTTGCCGATTTTTTACCCCCTCACCCCCTCGTCACGCGTCGTCACAAAAACTTAGACCCCCCTCTAAAAATAAGTATTAAAAAAAATAAAAAAATAAAAAATTATTTTCTATTTGAAAATAAGTATGTTTCAAGTTTCAAATCACTTTTATTGTCACTTAAGTATTTATTATTTATTTAGTAAAGATCTACATTGTAATATCGTAACCCGCGTGAAGCATTTTTTTAAAACGTTTAACCGGCCTACAGAAAACGAACTGTGTTAACATCCTTAGATTATATTTTATTTTAATGCATACAAATTAAACATTGACTATTAATCATCATGGTTAACGTATTTGTTAAGAAAAATATATATTTAAAAATAACATTTTTAAAATGTATTTTTTAAAAAATCCCTCAATTGACTGACGGGCATCCCATAAGAAAGAGATCGGCCAACAGAGGTAAATAACCTCATATGGGGTCAAAAAGGGAATTCTTGGGGGTAATGCAGACTCATTTAGGACATATAACATCCACTACAATCCACTAGATGTATTAAAATACGTCATGTGTACGTGTACGCTTGGAACATATGCCCATTACTGAACCGGTTCCTTCCAGAAAATGCATTTTTAAAAATTTGACAACTATGTAGATTTCTTACCTACGTACTATACGAAGACACCTAAATCTACCCTACTTTCATTTATATTGACACGAGTGACAATAATCTTAATCCCCATGACTTGTCTGTATAAAGTATCCTTTCTGTGATATTTAAAATTAATGCCTTAAAAACTGAGCTAAGAAGAAAATTTGTTTTGTGCTCCTCTCGAATTGCGATGTCAAGAATTTGATGCATTCAATAAAGTTAATGAATACTTGACTAATTTTAAATGGGCTCATTTACCATTATATCTAGAACAGTTCTTCTCAAACTTTTTAGTATGGCGGACCGGCAGGAAGTTTTTTCATTGCACCAGGGATCGGTGCACTGTTTTCCCTGCACTGACAATTTTTTTCTGTCCTTTTTTTTGTGTGAACATCTGAGGACCGGCAGCGGATGGCCCACGGACCGGCAGCGGTCCGCGGACCACCACTTTGAGAAGCACTGATCTAGAAGACTAGAATGGCCAGGGGCGTTTGACCAAAAACCAATCGAACAATTATATCAAACTTAAAACGTTTTTAATTCTATCAAATAGATTCCCTCCCCCCTCCCATTTTAAAGAAAAAGGATATTCCGTGTCGTTTTGACTTAAAATATATACACATAATCCTATTCAGATCATTTTTAGACACTTGTCATGTTTGTAAAACTCACCAGTAGCATTTTCGAAGGGGGGGGGGCTAACGACGCTCCCCCAAATCCCAGAGTCATATGAGCAGGACCTGGAGTCTGGGGGTTGGGGGGGGGGAACGCACACATAAACTTGTATATTTTGGGTTAACGGGCAAAAAAATTTCGACGACTCCTGCCATGAGAGAACCAAAGGGAGCTGCGGTTACATAACAAATGCTTTGATGTCAACCTCAAAAGACGCAGTGTAACAATTCCATGTCATCTTGTGGATTCTCAAACTTAAGGGTTATAATTAGATTTAATTTTCGTGTCTTGATAGCTTACGTCAACCAGCGTCTGATGGCATACCGACCGGCACATTGAGAAGCACTGATTTAAATTTTAAAAAAATTATATAAAAAAAGTCATTAAATAAATTGTAAGCGACCAAATATTTCTGTGAAAGTTTTATTTAAAGTTACCCTATTGATGTGACGTCACATTTCTTCATCCCCCTCCCTCCCCTTCGTCACGCATCGTCACAAAAGTGTGACCCCCCTCCCCCCCTAGGTGCGTGACGTCATTTATGGACGTCTCCTTTGAAAATTTCATTTTAAGTAGGCCTATATAGAGTTAGAAGCTTGTTATTCTGCACAGTGTTGAAATAACTTTGTCAGTGGCAGGTTTGGTTTTCAGACAAAATTCATTTTTGATTTTCAAATTAGTTCATTTCATGACTCGGGGTTTCCTAAAAAAAAGTTAGGGGGGGGGGATGAGAGAGAATGTTTACTTTAATTTACTTGTCACTATGAAGTAATCCACCATATTCTTTGATAACCTCCACAATTTATTTTCGTTAAATCGTTATTTTATAAATAAATATATTTATGGTTTTAATTTAGTTGTATTACTTTTTAATTATTTGTGTGTTTGTGTGTGTTAAAATGAATAACCAAAATCAGCAGAAAAATGTTCCACGAATAGCTTAATTATACCCATAGAATAATGCCAGAAAAGAAATAAAATTAGCAGCTAATATTCGTAATGAGCCAAACATAAAAGTTAGAATTTTGATTTGCCTTCATGTGATTCTACGTAAGCTTCATTCCCATCAAGTTTTTTCCCTCCTGTCTAGAAACTTTACTTACTTCCACAACCACAAGTACGGCAACTGTTACACCTTCAACTCGGGACTACAGGAAAGTTCACCAACGACCAAGTTCCCGGGCCCAGCATATGGTGAGCTGCCTTAAAAAGAAACACTCAACTACAATTGAAACACAATAAATAAATTGTTAGTTTTTTATTTTTATATCTTTTAAATATTTTAAATAAGTATTAGCTTTTCAGTCTTAATGCGTCGTTCAATTCAGGGTTATGATAAGATAAAATATACACTTTGATAGTTTTCTTCTTTTATCACAAATAAATAATTATGAAGAGATCCTGCTCAGTTGTAATGCTCTGCTATTTCTTTAATAATGAAAAGTTTAGCTAAGTAAAGTCATACACACAACTTTCGTTTCTCTTTGGAATAACAAATTTGTAAAACATACCATAGACAAACGTAAAAAAGGGACTATATTAATATGAAAGGGGTGAGGGTTACCTTCAACATAAATGAATCAATAATTTTTTTTTAAACACAAAAAAACTAAGATTTTTACTATAAATCTTTTATTTACGAGACATAACATTCGCACGACAATCCAAAAATCAAAAAAATTAGTTATGTCTCATATATAAAGGATTTATAGTATAAAAAAACTACTACAGTATGCCTGCTAAAATTCAGCTCGATTTGATCACGGGAAAAGGGTTATAATACTTATAAATACATGTTTAATATAGTGCACACCGCGAGACAGACAAGCAATTACTAGCATTTACGTTTACAGATCTAGAATATATTTTTAAAAAGTATCGCTAATATAATACACACCGCCCCGCGTGACAGGAGAGTATTAAAAAGGTTGTTCAATATAATACGCACCGCGACACTCAAGCACAAAAATTAACATGCTACATAGAGATAAAGAGAGACAATCTAAGATTCATGAATTTAATTAAAGTACAGTCAATGGATCTGAATTTACTCGAGTTTACTTCTCTTGCAAACGAACCAAAGTGCCAGAACTCTTGTTTCCAGGTTTGATTCTGGAACTGTTCATTAACCAAGGAGAATACGTCGCTAATCTGGCCCCAGAGGCAGGCGCTCGTGTCGTCATTCACAAGAAAGGGTCGTTTCCATTCCCGGAGGATGAGGGTATTGACGTCATGCCTGGGCGGTCGACTTCGATAGGCATCAAACAGGTAAAATACAATACTTCCAAACAAATTAAAATACTTTTCTTCCATTGTCATTAAACAGGTTCGAAGAGATTACTTTCGTATGCATCAAAATGGTTGACATTTTGTTTCTCACTCATTTAAAAAAACCGGCGAGAGATTTTAAAAATTCTTGAAATATTTTTTGTGGGAAAGTTGATGGAGTTTCGTTGCGATTGAATTGTGACAATGTGAAGATTCTTATAGTTTCATCACGTAGTTATAATACAAAAACTGCTCTTTGTTGAGTTCATCTAACCCTTTCAGGGCACACACTAATTCTACCAAATAAAATTACCAATATTACAATGGCTTTGTAAATAAATGAAATAAAAGTTTTCCTACTCTTACCAAGCAATCGTTTTCACGGCTCACCCCTCCCCACGGTGAATGCGGAGACACCCCGAAGACCACGGACTACTACGTGAAGCAGCTGGGCACCAGCCTTAGCAAACTCTCCTGTCTGAAGTCATGCTACCAGGACATCATAATCGATTTCTGCAACTGTGCTGTGCCGTTCTTCTTCCTTGTCGGCAATGTGACCGTCTGCAACATGACCAATCCAATGATTGGTATGTACCCATTTGAAAGGATAGGCCTACTTGAAATTGGCATTTAGCTCAAAAAATGGGGAAAACTCGGATTTATTTTAACTGAAGTTCATGCAGGTTATAATTATGCCAAATTGATGCATCGATTTTGAAATGATTTTGTTTAAGCTTGTTATCCGATCAAACCGTAATTCCGAATTTCAGGTAATTCAATTTCAAATGTTTCTATGTCAGGCATTGAATGACTGCTAATACAATTTTTATTAATTGTTTCAACAAAAAAATTGCATACGCAAATTATCTCTCCCAGAAGGCTGTGTTGACAAACTACCGGAGATGGCTCAAGATCGCTATAAGCTTTGTGACCAACTCTGTCCGCTACCATGCCAGTATGCCAGTTTGTTTTTAACATGTTTAATACTTGCGGTTTATTATACTATTTATTTTTAACATCTTTTGAATATCTTTTGTCCTCCTTCCGTTATGAATATTTTATGCTATTTAGGGGCGTCCTTAATGTACGTCCCGCTCCAGAGGGGGGAGGGGTGTAAGAAAGTGTAACTGTTTGTGACGCCACGGTGTTTTATATAAAATTTTATTTATTTTGTTAATAATTTTTTTTATTTTTGTTCGAAAGTGTGACGTACTTTAGGGGTAGGGTGTCTGAAATTTGTGACAGGGGGGGGGTTAAAATGGTCAAAAATAGCGTGACGTACTTAATGGACGGCCCCTTACTTTAAATATTGTATTCAAAGTTTTCCTGCCCGCTGTCACTCCAGGACTTTGTTGTAGCTGAGGCCGAAAGCTTAAGTGCGTTCAACTAAATCAATTAAATTTGTTAATATGAAAAATAAAATGTTTTTGAGAAATATATCTTTCAAAATTACCAATTCACTGGAAACATTTAGCGCTTAAAACGTGTACTGTGTATCTTTAAGTTCAAATTGGCCTTGGCCTTATGAGCAAACGAATGATAGACCGTAAGGAAATACTTAGCATGTATAAAAATATAATTAATAAATAATTTATTTGACTTTTTTTAAAACAGAGAAACCCGTTATGAAACTACTATATCTCAAGCAGTCTGGCCATCAGAAAAATATGACGTAAGTTGGTTTTTTAAAACAAGGACAATAACACACCCTTCATAAAAAAATATGTAGCAGCATCAAATGAAACTATAAAAACCTTTGCCAGACGCGGATTTAATTATTATTTTTTTTTGATGCCTAGTGTATTTAACGCAAAGGGAAAAAAAAGAATCAGTTTGACTAGTCGAGTCCTGGGATTCCTGAGATAAGGAATTAGCGATCACAGTTTGACTAAATAAATGTGTATTTATTTCTCTTTAAGACGGGAGAGAAATATAGATAGAAACTCCGCTCCCACGCATGACGAATGTTCTGAATAGTAGAATCTGTTAAAGAATCCGAATGAATTTTCTTTAAGAAAAAAAAATTCATGGAAATGAGTTAAAAATTGGAAATGACCATAAGTTTTTTTTTCTTTTCTTTTTTTCTTTTTTTCCCCCAATTATTTCCTGAATAGGCCTAGGCCTTTATTGATATTTTCCCCACTGGATTGACTTAATCGTATACATATAAAAATCGATTTTTAAAATTTTAGTTCTTTGCTTTATTTCTTTATTTACACAGTTTAGACTGGGTTTAAGGTGAATACCATCGTGATTACGATATGGTACGAATCACACTTTCAGGCAACATCTGTAATTAGACTTTCCTTTAGATCACATTAAGCCGCATACGCTTGTGGCACGTTGTCAACTGACTCTTAAGCATTATATAAAGTAGACGTGAGGAATTGTGGGTTTTAAATTTTGTAATGTAATTTTGTTCATTGAAAGAGCATGTTTTATTTATTTATTTTGTTCCTTTTTATCGTGGAGATGAACTGCGTCCAGTGATTGACGATCAGTTGTTACAATTCAATTTTTACCCGTCAATAATTTACTGTCAACCACTTTGCCGTTTATGTTACTCTGAATAATAAAAAAAGAAGTAAAATTCACACTTTGTTACCACATTAGAGCTATCTGGACAAGAAACTCCAACAGACCAACTCGCTTTACATGCATATCAAGAGCACGTAAGTTTGCCTTGTTTGTAACAGTCTATATTGTGTTGTTTTTTTGTGGGGTTTTTTGTGCTTGCCTCTAGTATGAATTTATTTATAAATGGAATCCATACTCACCCTTAACAAGTGTCATTATAAATTTAAACTGTGTGAAATTGAAGTGTATCGAGAACACTTTAGCCTCACTGGCAGAGGGTAACAACGACTTGGCAACGAGGCGTCGAGGGCTAATCCTTAAATTTATTCAAATTTAGTATTTTCCTACCTTTTGGATTTTTTATATACATTTGTCAAGGGCGCCAAAAATAAATTTGCCAAGGGCGTGGAAAACCCAGTTACGATTCTGCTCACTGGGGTAGATCGAGTGGAAACTGTAAACACCGAAATAGTTAGTTTGACCGTGACTGTGACTATACACGGTAAGCGGAACCGAACAACAAAGGGCACCAAGACAGCGGTGGATGGAGAGATCGGATCCTCATATATAGTGTGGGGGGAGGGGGGTTGGCGAATTTGTCGGTAAGCTGCATACTATCACTCATAATCATACACTAGTTTGGCGTATAACATGTTCAATGTGTATTCTTGGCGTATGTTCATCTTTTTCAACGAGAAGTAGGGGAAAAGTCAAGGACTCCGCGACTATGGGTGAAATAAAAAGTAATTAATTATTGTTTAAATTGTTTGCTGAACTGCGATAATCGCTTTCCGTTCGCAAAGATTTAAAAAAAAAGAAGTTCTACTAAAAATCTTACATTTAACCATTGCTCTTTAACTCATGTTTTAGGAGCCAAGAGTTTACCAAAATTCAAATTTATTTCCAAGATCTAATCTATCAACACGTGGAGCAACAGAAAGGATATGAGGCAAGTTCCTTTAAACATCTGACCTTTTGTTGGATTTTGTAAGACAAGAGGAGAGAGAGGGGGGGAGAATAAGAAAGAAAGAGAGAGAGGGAGAGAAGGGGGAGAGGAAAGAGAGAAAGAGTATAACCGACCAAACATGCACTAGAGCAGCGGTTCCCAACGTGTGGGTCGCGAGCCCCTGCGATGGGTTTTCTGGGGGTCGCCAACTGTCGACTAAAAAAATCCTATATAATAAAAGGCAATTTTCTGTCCGAAATTTTCTGTCCGGTCATCGATAGCGATCGGTCCCTCAAACACATATGACTCCTACAGCCAATCATATTGAACACGTTTACGCGGACGTTCAAAACGAGTTATTTTTGGTGCAGTATTTCTTCAAAGACTTTATTTTGAGTTATGCGCGTTGGGATTTATAGTCAAAAGCTCTGTTTTTACGAGTTAATTTTTGACGTGATGCACATGTATGTCTGTCGAGACGGCTGTTGGAGGGGAGTTACAATACGCCACCGAACGTTGGCGGAACGTCCTTGGACGGGCTTTCTTGCTCGTATTCAATATAATGCAAATTTGCTCTATTTTGTAAAAACTTTATTGAAAATAACTTATTTAAATTTCATGGGGGTAGCGGGTCACATAGCTTATATATAAAGGGGTCGCCATCCAAAAAAGGTTTGGAACCGCTGCACTAGAGGAACTTTAAAACATTATTTTAAAGAGAGGTGGGGGCGTTTGATATTACTATTACTGCTGGTTAAATATATGTACATAACCTGATATATATATATATATATATATATATATATGTATATATATATATATGTGTGTGTGTGTGTGTGTGTGTGTGTGTGTGTGTGTGTGTGTGTGTGTGTGTGTGTGTGTGTGTGTGTGTGTGTGTGATACACATACATATTATTAATTATATGTATGCTTCTTTTAAATTTGTGATTTTGTTAATCGGTTCATTACTAATGCCTAATACAGATAACATATCCATAGCTAAGGCCAATTGTAACCAGGGCCGGCTTTAGGCATAGGCAAACTAGGCAGCCGCCTAGGGCCTCCGATTAGTCTCATCATTAGTGTGGGCCTCGCACAAGAATCTTTCCATATTTATTTTTTATATTACTATTACATTTAGGGCCACCAAATTCATTTCGCCTAGGGCCTCCAATTCCCTTAGCCTTAGGCCGGCCCTGTTGTAGCCATGAGTCAGTCTGTCGGTGTATTTATTTTAGCATCGGTATTTAGGTCAATTTCTCATTTTTATAAAAATATTTTGCCAACACTGTCCTCAGAGCATGAGCTTGATCAGTGACCTTGGTGGACAACTCGGCCTGTGGCTCGGCCTCTCTGCCATCACTATCGGAGAGTTCTTCAGCTTCCTCTGCAGCATTGGAAGGTCCCTGCCCTCGGCTTGCAGTGGAGGGAAGGCCAACACGGTATTGATACCATTAACCCCATAGATAAGTCGATAAAAGATGCTCAGTGATGTCTATAACTATAATTATAAGTAAGGGCACTCAAATGATCCTCTTTGTAAATGGGGCTCACGTTTATTTTTATTTAAGTATGGGGCGTCCATAAATGACGTCACGCGAGTTTAGCCGATTTTTACCCCCCTCCCCCTCGTCACTAAAAACTTAGACCCCCTCTCAAACATGGCGTCACAAATCTTCGACCCCCCTCCCCTAAAAGTCCTATTTTCTAATTGAAAATTATCATGTTGCTAAGGGGCGTCCATAAAGTACGTTACGCTATTTTCCCCATTTTTAACTCCCCCCTCCCCTGTCACAAATATCGGACCCCCCTCCCAATAAAGTACGTCATATTTTCGAACAAAAATTTCGTTTTTTATTAACAAAATAATTAACATTTCATATAAAACACCGTGACGTCACACAGGGCCGGACCCCCCTTCCCCCTGTCACACTTTCTTACACCCCCTCCCCCTGCCGCTGGAGCGTGACGTAATTATGGACGGCCCCTAATTACAATTACCTTTTAAATCTCTTATATTAACTTCACCGCCTTGTCGTCGTGTTCGGTCCTTCGGAAAAACAAAAGTAAAAAATGACCCCCTTCTCGTGATGCTATCCAGCTGAAATTTTGCACATAGACTTTTGTCACCTAACAATGCATTGTATCAAAATTTCAGATCGATTGAATGTACTGTTATTAAATTAATCAATTTTTAGTTTATCTCTATGTATCTTTATGTAGCCGTCTGCTATAGTTTACCTCCACGTGTCACTGGTGTTCACTCCAGCCATCGATGACCACATCCCCGTGTTTTACAGTAAGGAGAGGGGTTCAGTCTGTAAATGTTTGTCGCGTGGTGCGTATTATATTAAACATAATCAATACTTTTATTTATGTCTCGTACATAAGGGATTTATAGTCAAAAACTTTGTTTTTAAGGGTGGTTTAATTTGTTTTTAAAATATGTATTTAGCATAGCAGGGCTGCGGAAATTAGCAATTAATTTATCGATTAATCGTTAAAAAATTTTATCGATCAAAATTATTTTAATCGATAAAAGTTCGATTAAAATTAAACGAAATATTTATAATATTTGTTTAAAATTTTATTAAGAAATAATTAATTATTAATAATAATTTATATATTTTTTACGTACAAACTTCTCCCGCATAATATTATAATTTATTTTATTAATTTATGTGGATCGGCAGACGTCAACTAAAAAATGGCTGACAGCATCAGCGCAGTTTTTGGCTTGAATCGAAATTATCGATTAATTAATCGATAATTGTTCAAAAGTTAACGATTAAATTTAAATTAATCGATAACAGCCCTTGTATTTAGTGTAAGTCTGCACTCTAATATCGTAAAACGTGTGAAGTCATTGAAAACTTCATTAAATAAATTGCCAGCAAGGGGCCGTCTATAAATGACGTCACGCGATTAATGCCGATTTTTACCCCCTCCCTCGTCACAAAACGTAGACCCCCCCCTTCCAATATGACGTCAGAAAGCTTTGCGCCCCACCCCCATAAAAGCTGTATGTTCTATTGAAAAAGAGCATGTTTCAAATCACTTTTTTGTCATTTAAGTATGTATTTAGTTTAAGTCTACACTCTAATATCGGAACATGCGTGAAGCCATGTAAAACGTCATAAAATAAATTGTAAGAAATCAAATATTTAAGTGGAATATTATTTGAAGTTGCGCTTTTTTATGTGACGTCACAGTTCTTAAACACCCCCTCCCCCTCGTCACAAATCTGTGACCCCCCGACCCCCTGGGCGCGTGACGTCATTTATGGACGGCCCCCTATGCAGAAATAGAAGTGATGATCGGATGACTTTCGCGTCCCACAGTGACTACGGTATAAGTTAAGTACAATAACAAAATACGTGGCTCGGCTAATAAAATGTCCATTTGAGCTCAATTTTTAACGCATTATTATTATTTTATTTTTTTTGTTGTAATGGAGCCTGTCCACCTCCCATACACGCAAAGTTGCATGCTTGAAAATGAAACATACTATTTCCATTTTTCGGGCCCAAAAACGAATAACCCTAAGTAAACCACTTACAACATGGGCCTCGATAAATGATCAATGTTTAAAAACATGACCTCTTACAAGTTATATGAATTATAAATATTTGCAGGTCCAGAGTGTACCAAATCTCCAGCCAGCGACACTAGAGGAGTTGTATGACGATATGTACCCCGAAGTATCCAACTATGATTATGAGCCACCAGACGTCACCTATCCATCTAAATTTCAGCCAGATACTTAGTTCCTCCTCCAACACCCCCCTCCTCAACTTTTCTACATAATCTGCACCTTTTACGAATGGTTGTGCATGGTGTCATCAGCAAAGTTAACAGAATACCAAATTTGAAGAAGAACAGACGTGCTTTTGTTTTAATTTCAGTTACAGAGAAAAATGTGGCGGCAGAAGATAAAACTTTTGATAATTTATAAGATATGAGAATGTTTATTTTAAAAAATATTTAATTGTATTTGAAAGTCCTATAGCCAATCACTTTAAGTTAAAAGCTCTGGGACTCTATGCCGGGGAACCACCCTGGTCTAGGTTTCATAATTGACTAAAGCCAGCGAACGTTGTATAAGAAGAGTCTCTATCATGGTTAGATCATTGTAATTTTAGTCACTGTTTCCATGAAGTGAATTCTCAAAGATACTTTTAGGTCACAAAGTTATTAATTGGAGTTTTTTTTTAATGTACTTTTTTTAATGAAAAAATTATGCGTGAAATTATTTCTTTAGTTTGAAACAGCCCTCCTCCTATTAAAGTTTCAAATGCTTTTATTTAAATAGAACGGACACTTCTTACGCCAGTGCTGTCCAACATTTTTACTCCGTGGAGCAGAAAGTTGTTGGGGTTTTAACCCCCTAAGCCAGGGGTGGGCAAACTTTTTAGGGGAAAGGGCCGCATTAGTAAGAAATTAAACATCAACGGGCCGCACCTAACCAATATTTAGCCTTAATTCAAGTACAAGCATCAATCTGTATCATAAATTTATTGATTTTTTTATATATTACCGCAGTCTTCTGCGGGCCGCAAACAACTCCGTATAGGGCCGCAGTTTGCCCACCCCTGCCCTAAGCAAAAGAGCCAGAATGACATTGAAGGATGAAGATGTTTTATGAAACTTTTTAGAAAATTAACATTTGTTCTTTTCTTCAACATATTAAATCATTTATACAAGAGTTGGCAATCTCCAGCCTTAAGGTCAGATATCTATAGTATCCTCCATGTCCTTACCAATGCCCATCTACTTGTTATTTTTATCTTTGCTACCGGCCTAGTTATGTTCTATTCATTAAATTTGCTCATAACTGAAGCTGCAGCACACTTTTTGTAAAACTTGAGTGAGGCTGAGGAAGGGTGATAAATGCAAAAAGTTCACTCTCTGGTATCAGTCCCATTCCCCTCACACCGGAGTCAAGACGGGCAAATATTGCACTAATATGTGTATACTGTTACAAGTGTTACTACTGCCCAGTGTGACTTGCAAATCACTTCTGAGAATGAATCGTAGCATGGTCATATTAGTATTATTAGTGACACAATGACCCCAGTTACTCTTCATAAGTACCATAACTTCAAGCAAAGGTCTCATTAATGTAAGCTTTTCTGTGGTCATTTTCCAAAGATATCAGTCCTTACCAAGCGTCTAGTCTATTCGCAATGTTAGCATTAACTCGTACAAGAGGTTGTTACCCAAATTGAAGTTTTGATGAACAAAACTCTTTGACGATCCTTTTATGGCTGGCAATCTGTTGCTGAACTATCCTTGCACCAAATATATCACATATCAAATTCGACGAATAATTACACTTTAGCTATTTCACCTAATAATAATCCATGATACCTCCCTATACAAGTAATGACTGCTTAGCTTATGAATTACCTCTCCCCACACATTTTACTTGTTACAGCTTTTCATGCTGTTGTGGATTTGCAAGATTTTTTAAAATCCTAATTTTGTTTCAAATTATAGCATCCATTCAAAATGATTCAATGTTGGACAGCACTGCCAATTTGATAGAATTCATGGCCTTTAACCAGAGTAGTAATTTTCATATATTTTGGTTGTCTTTATCATTATCATACATTGAAAAAAAATATGTTTACAAATACTTGATGGTTTGAAAACTTCTCTCATAACCAACTTCTTTGTGTCTGACAAATAAAACTGATGAAAACCATCATTGTTACAGTATTAATGGTTTCCATTTATTTAATATTATGGATGGTAGTCAATGGTGAGTGAAAACTCTGGCAAACTATTAGATTTTAATTTGTTTAAAACAGAACTTAAAGAGTATTAAGACAGCTATTAATGACTCAAAAAGACCTAGACTAATCGAAATTGAAGGTCAAAATGAGTCCATAAAAACGATTTTTTATCTTAATGGTACACATTGACTATTATATAAAAATCCCCAATCTTTAAACCATTTAAGTGAAATTTGAATCAAAAATATTACCATACAAAATTTTAAAAATTTTGCCAGGCAAATAAAAATTACTTCAAATATGTAACATACCAGAACTGAAGTTAGGTCATTTAATACCAAGGAGATGTTATGATGATTAATAAATTTTGATATTTATCAAATTAGTAACAATCGAACAATTACTTTAATTTAAAGCAATATTTATTGTCATTAAAAAAAGAAGTACAGGCAATGAATGATTCCGGTTTCATTTATATCACTTGCACCACACAAGGTCATGAATCACTTCTAGCCAGCTAACGCATCAACAATTAAAAAAAAATGTGCTTCACTTTGTAATAAAAGGTCTTTTTTGGTCAAGTTATCTGAAAAATAAAAAGTAAAATCTTATATTTTCATTTTATAAATGAGCAAACTGATTATATATAATTGATACTTAATCAATATATACACATTGGATAATCAAGCAAAAAAGTCTATATTCATATCAAAAAACCCTTTCTTTTCCTAATTACTTTTAAGTACGAATCCAGAAAATTGTCCATTACCAATAACCAGATTTTAATTTTAATTTATAAATTATGAAAAGTGACAATAACAAAAGCATTACAGTCAAATTTAGACTTGTTTATACACAACAAATAAGGGACATAGAAAATGTAGCTTATGTGGTAACTGGAGAGCATAATAAACAATGCCTTTCAATTTTAAAGCAAAAGTGTGTATTTATTCCATGGATTCAACCATTTTAATATTTATTTTTAAAATTCATTTTCATATGTAATGAAAACATTAGTTACAGTCCTTGTTTTATTACTGTATGAATATTTTTAAACAACAAATACATGCTAAACAGTTATGCCCCTTTCTTGGGTGGAAGAGAAAGTTTTTTCTTTATGGAACAAACAAACTAAAAAAATGAAAAGAAAAAGAATGAATTGTAAAACATTTGAATGCTTTCTTTATAGTAAATACTACAACCTTAATAAAGTTATTTTGGTGATAAAAAAATTACTTACATCAAAAACAAAATTAGTGTAACAAACCTGTCAATAACTAAAACTCTACATGTCAAATACACTCTTCAGTGCCAACTCTGGTTTATCATAGCCCATCTCCTCAGGTGTGAGAATACCAAGCTCATCAAGTGTAGGTTTGATTTCCTTCAACAACCATGGCCATATTTTCTTCTTTTCACCACCACACTTCCACTAAATACAAAGAGAACAATGATCAAATGTATTAATTTGCTAGTCAAACCACTTTTTAGTAAACATTTCAAAAAATGTATTTTACAATCTATTTATATAATAAGAAAAGCATATCAAAAGGCAAATACCTGCACGGATTCCAAATACCTAACAGCCAAGGCATAATCATTCACACGTCTGCAAGCTTTCAATGCAGAAATAATGATGCGTGGCTCTGGCACAAGATCTTCACCCTTAAAATTGTAGATAATATTATAAAATACTTAGCAATCTAAAATAGTGTAATCCTTTATTAAAATTTAATTTACACCACAAGAGCAAAACCCTCACATATAAAAAAATAATTTATGTTCATTTAGAAATAATTTTTATCAGTTCAGAAATAAAAAAGTGCACTAAAAATAAATGTCCCCACCCCATTCTTTAAATTAATGACACAACACTGATCATTAAGTTTTGTATTGTCATGGGATGAAAATATAGGACAAAATAGTTCAATTGGAGGTCATAAAGTGGATCAATTGTGAAGTTTGATGAGGTCACTGATGACCTACTAAAGTGGGTCAAAATTGAGATGCATGATTATTCCAAAGCGAAACTAATGGCAATGCAACCTAAGAAAAAAAATATTAAAAATTCAATTTCAGCTGTTAGATTTTAATTCCCCAAAACAGAAGAGACAAAAATTGTAGATTAACCTGTTTGTACATAGATAAAAATTTGTGAAGATTTTAGACAAGTCATATCCAAGTTGTTATTGAATTGCCAAAATAAGGGAAAAAAATATTTATCACATTGTTGCTGGGTAAAGTTACTGAATAGGTAACAATTGTTTCTGTTTATTGTATTCTTTATAATTGTTTACCTTATTTAACAGTAAAACATTTCATCTCAATTAGAAAAAACTCTGAAGCCCTACAAGAAAACTACAAAGAGTAACAATATAGGTCTTATATTTATACATTTAAATTAGGCCTAATTATACTCACAGTAAGATCATTCATTGCCTTTCTGATTTCCCATCCATCTATATCAGTGCGCTCAAAATGTTTCACATATCTATTGTCAAACTCCTCATCAGTTTCTTGGTGACCATGACTGTTGCGCACAGCTGTAATTGCTAAACAGAAATAAATTTTAAATAACATAAATGAATATATAAATAATATAATATAATAAAGCTAATCATGAGTCACAGAAATCAAGAACATTGCCTGGTATCAATTACTGTTACTTTTAAGCTGCGCAGACGCGCAGATATTTGATAGTGGCTGTGCAGCAGTTTAGAATTAGTGAGCAGTAAATTTTTATAAGGATTATATATCTGTGTTTGTGGTGTGTAAAATTTTGCTGAGTTTATTATTTTGTACACTGACAAATGAACCTCAGGTGGAATATTACCTGGTATATAAATCTACAGTTACCCATTGAAATTCGATCTAACATTTAAATTTTACAACAAATTTATGAATCTAAAGTAAATATGTATTTTAAAAAAATACTATCATCAAAAATTCTAAGATCTGGATGTGATCTAGTGTTAACTTTAGTAATAATACGTTCAGTCCTTAAATTAGAAAAGCACAAAATCCCTTTGAAACTGTCAAATGCAAACATGCTGTGGTGTTATGTTTTTACTTTTAATACTAATTTTGATATAAATTACTAAATAAGCCAAAATTAATTCAAAATAAATTCAGAGGCCCATAAAAGTGATAAAAGTATTCGTTTACTAATATTTAATTAGGACAAGGAATCTTATGGAATGAGTTTAAGAACTCTGTAAAGAATTTTTGGTAACCTTTACCATGACATTTCACCAGTGAGAAAAATAAAAATGTGAAAATATTTTGCTTCCTGTAACTCACTCATACATTGGCTGCTGGCTAACATTTAAATAAGGCAAATATATTCAGATACAGAAATATATCTTTAAATAAAGAATATTTTTCACATGAAGAAAACGGAACAGAAAAAGTATGAAAGCCATTTTTTAGTTAAATATTTTTTTAATTGCATTTAAATACTGTAGACACTATTCAAAATTTAAAAAAACAAAATCTCTTTCTTTTCCTGGTTAGTCCTTGATCTATTTTTACTAATTGTAGCTCATATCTGTTGTGAAAATCAACTTGGCATAATGAACATGAATGTTTTTTGTTTGTTTTGCATTCTTGTTAGTGCCTTTATATCATTTATAACTAAGACGTCAAACATTAAAGTCCTTATTCTTTGAAATCTGCATATTTTTTATTAAGATAAGCATCAAAATTATGTAATGAAAAATTGCTCTAACTCTTTTTCTCCGGAATTATTTTCCTCATTCTGGCGGAATTATCTATTCTGGAAATTTGTCGCGGGCTACCATGCTAACTTTTAATGTTAATAACTTTTTTATTATTTAACAGATAATGATATATTTGGTATTGAATTAAAGGGAAAAGAATGAAGTTCTCAGGCATCACAGACTCATGACTTTATTTTAATAAAATAATATGATTTTGTTTTAGTGAAAATAAAAAAATTAATTAAAAAAACACCACATTTGTTTTACAAAACCTCTTTCAAAGTCACAAAAATTTATATTTTTATCCATACGTAATAAAACGGTGTTTTATCTGAACTATATTCATATTTACAGCAAACAGAAATAATTTTACATTAAAAAACCAAACAAAAAAATATTAGAGCTCAATAACCATGGTCACCCATATAGGAAAATAATTGGAAAATTGAAATGTTTACAATGGAACTGGAAGCTATACTGTGTATTGCAACTAGAAATTATTTTAAATTCTATTTAAAATTGTACTTAATTTTAGTGAAAAAGTTTAGCAGCTTTCAAATTAGAATCTACATTGTCTATATTATTATTTGTAGTAGAAATATTATCAGTTCATCAAGGCATTTGAGAGGGGGGCGGGGCTTGTTGTTTATCAACAGATGACATGTCAACTTCATTGTCAACTTCACTACAACTACTAGTACTAGGCGTATGATTCATAGGACAATTAAAATAACTAACTTGTCCTTGTTTGATAAATACGAAATATTAAACTTTCTGAAATGTACACAAAGTATTTTATAATAGGGGTTGCAGGGCGCCTACGGCGCCCCGTTTCTTTTTTAATTTTGTAATTAACCACCATCTAATTCTCTTTTTACAACGTTCCCTTTTCTAAAATTGAAAATATGAGCTAAATCAATGACCTAATATATTTTTTACAGCGCATCTTTAATTTGCACACCTTTTGGTGCATTGGTGCAGTAATTTGGTTTTCCCTGCTTTCTAAAATTAGTAGCGTCAGGACAGACTGACTGACTTGCGTGACAATTGCACATTATATAGTTTTATATATATATATATATAAATTTCCGATTAGTCATAACTTTTCCCGACTTTCAAGGCAGAGAAATTTTTTTAAAGAATTCCCGACTTTTTCCCGTTTTCCTGAGCTGGAACCATGGTTATATTTAAATTTTAAACGGTCCTTAAAAACGAACGATCATTACAACCTTAGGAAAGAGTGAAGAAATATTAGGGTTCCGATACGATTCCCATTAATCGTCCCATCACTAATTAACGCTAACTAATTAATCATGTACATAAAGAAATTTCAAGCACATGTTAATATTTTGCCGCCATATTGGTTTTTGTTTTAACTCGATCATCGGTTATCTCAACGCCATTTTTCATACCCCAACGCCGTCGACTTAACCGGTTTCGACTGTAGTGTTTACCTCTCTTGTGTGTGATGCTGGTCAACTCGTGCATTAAAAAATAATAATAATAAAATTATAAAGCTTACGGAGTAAACAGTAATGATAAAATGGAATTTATTTAAATACTATATTATTTTTCAATTGTCAACCCTCCAAAATTGTTGAATTTTGCGGTGCACAATCCCGCCATCCTTCCTATTCCAATAGGGTTTGAGCTACACTCGCCGTACTCCAACGCATAACAATTACATTTTAAAAGATAAAATATCGGTTTTGATATTAAAGTGGTAAGCTTACGCCAAATGCCTTTGACTTGCAGGAAAACTGTCACTAAAAGACAGAACTTGAATATGAGGACCGATTAATCGCCCGGTATCTTTGCTATAAATGACTCTCGCAGGTACTTCACTAAGCGGGAAACAGGAATGCTGATAGGTCACATGCTTTTATAGCTTTCTTTGTCTTTTATACTTTATAAGAAACAGACTTATTTATATAAATAGAAACAGTCGCGGCCTAGACTGTTGTTCACATGAATGTTCATTCTCTTTTGGGTCGAGCCATTAAGCTCTTAGGACCCGGTTCATTTTATCGCAAGCGAGCCTCAGCAAGCGGGCATCGCCGTAGAGGTAATCCTCTGCAGGTACCGTTACTTCTCCTTCTAAATCCCCGCACAGCTCGGGACACTCTTCGAGTCAAGGGCCACCGTCTCCTCCGGGTGGCCACACAGCCGACAGGCCAGTTCCCTTCTAGTGTTAAACTTGTACAAGTAGCTTTGTATGGGACAATGCTCAGTTCTCATTCTAGTTATGAGCGTCTGATTGCTACGTCCAATTTTCCACCAGGAGTCGCTTTTGCTCGGTCACGGCATATACTGGAATACTTTTCTGGCCGTGCTTCCAGACGCCCAGCCCTGAAGCCACGATCTCACCCCCAGCTGGGTCACCGGGCGATCGGGTTGGGGCTCAGCTGAACCTTCTCTCTGCAACTTATCGACCCTGTCTGAATGAGGCTCGCCACTGTGCCCAATGATGTACTGAAGGACTACTTTTCCGCCTCATACGATTCATGATCTTCTGTGGTCTCACGGTTAGGACATTAGATTCTTGAACTCTTAAGTGGAGGTTCGAGTTTCGTTTGAGTCTTTTTTTTTAAGGTTGTAGTTTCAGTTTTAGGGTCTGGGTTAGGTTTAGTTGTCTATTTTTTAAAAACAAAACGACTTCGAGACGACTAGCATTCATGCTAGTCGTCTCGAACTTCGATACGACTAGCATCGGCCCTTTAAAAATACATAACTTTAAAACTATTAATCTTAAAATTATAATGTTGGTGTTAAAATGTACTTAAAATACGCTCTATTTAACTATGATATTGGTTATTTATATTTTTAAAGTTTTTTTTTACGAAAGTGCCAACAAAAAGCCTGCCTCAACACACTAAATTATACTAAATACTAAACTAAACTGTCTAAACTTTAACAAATAAAATAAAAACTTAGCTGCGGTGTTATCCAAAACCAAAAAGAGCAATCTATTTGTTTTTGTCGATTGTCTTAAACAACTCACCTCCAGCTTGCACCTTTAAACAGTGTCTAGCTGCATTTTGAAGGGAAGTGCTGGCTCTTAAGGCTATCCTAAACATTTTTTACTATGAGACGTGATTGACCTCAACCTTAACGTCCTCCTTAGGAAACAAAACCGGATTTGGAAGAGCTTTTCGTATTTTGTACTTTCAATAAAAGTTTTCTCAAGACTAGCGTAACAAAACATACAATGCTGACATTTTTTAATTTAAAACAAAAACAAAAATTACCATTTAAAATATTCTTGTATTTAAATTTTTAAAAAAAATTCATTTATCAAAATTTTCAAACATCAAGTCAATTTCAGAATGATAATAGATTACCTAAAAACCATGTATGTTTTTGAAAAGTAATCCATAACTATTTTAATTTGACTACTTTTTAAAACTTCTATGACAGGAGAACTCCGATTAAGTATAAAGTTAACCTCTTCAGTGTCGATATATTGCCAAAACCGAAATAAAGGACATTTTTACACTTCGTTAGAATGCTAAAATATATAGCTCAAAGATTGCCTTTTACATGTATTGTCCGCAGGAGTCCTGATAATTTGGTATTAAACCTAATATTAGCTAAACCGTTTGGTAAGTAAAGTGAAAGTGGTAAGTGAAAGTTAATTGAGTTTGAGTTGGAAAACGCCACTCACTAAACTAAACGTCACAAGATTTAATTTGGAAGTAAGGCAAATTAATAGTTATATTAATAAAGTTTAAGAAAGAGAAACTTTTACAGATGTAATAAGAATATTTAACTTAAATGAATGCTACCTTAATTTGGTGAGACCTGTAGCCTATACTAAATTAAATACATGTTAGTTTTGTATGGGACCCATCCACCAAAGAAAACATACTAATACTAATAGACATAGTCACATAGTTAGTAGTAGTAAACTTAGGTACTTTGCACGAATATTGACATAGAATTGCATTAGACATGCTTGAATTATATATCATTTTAAAGGTCTTGCCAAGACTTTTTCAAAAATATTAAGTTTGCCTTTATTTATAGAAGAGGAGTTATAGTTATGACTTATGAATCTTTTGCATTATATATAATAATATAACCTATGCCTATATAATAATGATTAACTCCGCAAACTTGTGACCCAAATTTCAATTTCTGTACGCTTTCACTCACAACTTTTTTTTTATAGATAACTGCACCAAATTTTCAGGAGACATACTTGATGCAATAATATACAACACAAATTAGCAACAAAGTAGGCACTTTTGATACTCATTCGCGCATCGTTCTGCGCATATGGAAAATTCACGCAAAAACTGTCATGGCGACATTGACTCGACTCTTACGGTTTTATCCGATTTTTGCGTTTTACGTCACATTTCTTCAAATAAAAGCGTGCTTCGTCATCGGTGACGTGTGCACCGGAGATTTACGAGTACGACGATATCCAATGTGAAGGGATTACTATTGTGTTATCGGCAAGAATTTAATTCTTTTGACATCTATGTCAGAACAATAGAATTTAAAAAATAACCTTTATAGATATATGTTTGATATAAAAGTGATATGTAGGTTATTTATTGTCCAATCAGAATAACTTTATTTCATCAAAAATGGACTAATCACTAAAAAGTTGATCGACCCCCCGTAATGTGGAAATTTATGATGTCCATCGAGTCATCGCCCCTTCAAAAAATGAGGGGTTGTCGGAAATGGCTTAAGACTTATTAATTTTATCCCTCATGCATATATATAATTAAAAAATTAAATGAAAAGATTTAGTTAAAGTTATCACATGTTATATTTGAATATAATGAAAACACACAAAATAATAATACTAAAACTTTAATAAAACACTAAGAATTATTCAGTTTCAAAATTAATTAGCCACCTATTAGTATTAGTATTAGTCATTAGCACTATTACAATTAGTATTAGTAAAACGATACTAGTATTTGTTACTAATTATGTATATATACTACTAAACTAACAATACTATTACTATTACTACGTATGATGTCAAAGTAAGTTTACTAAAATTAAAATTAGATCCCAATACTAGTAGTAGTAGTTTTAGTATTAAATTTAATATTAATAGTAATAGATAGTAGATAGTGATAGTATTATTAAATAATAGCTTTTATATTTAAGTTATATTTTATTTATAACTATGTTTACTATTAAATTAAATTTAAGAACATAATTAAATGTTTTGTCTAAGTCTAATACTACTAAGTCTAAATTAACAGGTATTGTGCCTTAGAATTAAAAATGATAATGGTGTTGTAATCCTTTTATTTAAAATTTAATGGTTTTTGTAGGGTAATATAATTATTAAAACAATATATTATAAATATACAAATATAAAATTCTCATTTACTTACATCATCTTTTTACAAAGATATTGTCAATAATCAATCAATAGAAATAAATCTCAATAATTAAAATTAAATAATATAACAAAGTATGGGTATAACAACAAGATATAATTATAATAATAATATTCCATTGCAGTTGCACAACTTGGAATTCCTTTAATCGCCAAATAGTTGACAAAGACAATGACATAGGCTACAGAGATATTTGCATACAAGTTATTTACTCAGTAAATGATAGGGAAAATGTTCTTATCTTTTAATTTGATACTTAAATCTTCAAATATTTGTTCATTTCATTTTAATTTGAAATTTTAGTAATCAGACCTCGTCGTCGGTGTGGTATATTTTAACAAATAATTTTTAATAATTTGCATAAAATTTTATTTTAAAGTCAAATACTTACCCTTCTAACATTTAAATATAGTTATTGATTTAATTGTACCATCTAATCAATTAAAATACAATAGGCATACAAAATGTTTGAACTGATTTGTATTTTTGTTATAATTTTCAACATCATTTTTTTCAACGTGCCTTTAAATATATTTATTAAAAAATTCAAAATCTTGATTTACCTGAAACATTTCTTATTCATTGTTTTGTATAATGGATTATGAATATTTCCTGAAAATTTGATACCCATATCTCTAAAATTAAAAAAGTTGTGAGCGAAAGAGTACAGAATTTTGAAATGTGGGTCACAAGTTTTGGAATAAATTATATAGGTTATATAAGGGGCAAAAAAAATCGACAAAAAAATTCATAACTCCACTTCTATAAAAGATAGAAAGACAAAACAGGTGTTGTTGAAAAGGTCTTAGCAAGCCCTTTAAAATGATATATTTTTTAAGCATATTGGACTTCATTTAAATTTTCTGTCAAAGTACCTAAACAAAGGGTCCAGATAGCGGCTATCCTGTCAACGGTGCTCCCAAAATCACAGTCATTTGTATTGCGGATTAACCGGTGTTCAGCCAGCCAATTACATATTTATTTATTTTTTTTTAAGGTTTTAGTTTTAGGGTCTTGGTTAGGTTTAGTTGTCTATTTTTTAAATTAAAATAGAAAAAAAAACAAATATAGCAGCCAAAAATACCATAAATAATATTATTCTGGGCATGTTTGATTTTGGGACCGCCGCTGACAGGAGTGCCCAGATAGCTGCACAAAATTTTATTTAGTAAATTTTTATTTACCACAAGCCACAAGGGTAAAAAAAAATATTTAATTAAAAAATAAACTATTAAAATTATAATTATAATCTCAGTTTTAGAATTAGCATAACAAATATAATTACTATAATGCTTATATTGATTATTTAAATGGGAACTTGAAAGAAAACCTGCAAAAAAAAGAAAAGAGAAATATTTATTAATATTTTTTTAACAAAAATCATTTGTGAATACAGTCGAACACACTTAACTCGAGCTCCGTTAACTCGCACACCCTATTAAGTCGACGTTTTTTATTGGAACCGCCAAATTCTCTCTTTGTCTTAGCATTTACTCCATGACCAATCGCCAGCTTTTGAAAATGTTAGCTATGATCTTTTTATAACCAAGGGAAGGGAACAATTTTCTGCTTCACCAGGGTCTGCTGGTGGCGTCACAGCCCGCTTGCATTTAGCTCTCAGCGCTGTGTTGCTTCTGGTACTATGGCAATCACCAGCTTTTGAAATTCTTAGTTATTTTATAACCAACAAGGCCACGCGTAAAATTTCAGCCTTGCATGACTTGCATGGTGTGCTGGTGACGTCACAGCCCGCTTGCGTTCAGGCCTGTGTTGCTTCTGGTACTATGCCAATCACCAGCTTTTGTTCTTCTTAGTAATTTTATAACCAACAAGGCCACGCAAAAAGTTTCAGCCTTGCGAGGTGTGCTGGTGACGTCACAGCCCGCTTGCGTTCGAGGTGTGCTGGTGACGTCACAGCCCGCTTGCGTTCAGATACTTTTCAGAGCTGTATCAGAGTGAAATGACTTGCAAATTTTGTGTTTGCAATGTTGGAAAATATAATAAAAGTTTGTCTCGATAATCGACATTGGTTTTTATTTTAAATTTGTAAATTTCTGCTGTTAGTTGGTGCACATATACCTTTTGTTGTTAGCAAACATGTTTGTACATTTTTATAGCATGCCAATAGCTTCATCAAAAAAATAACGGCAAAAAAACAGACAGTTTACCCACCCCCACTCTAAATCCATTGTAAGCTGAGGGGATCGTATGGAATAACAAAATGTACCGTGTGCAGACTTGTTGTCATTGGCAACCATTAATCCTTCAACCTCATTTTGACTCAATTACTGCTGCTCTGTTCTCATTGTTTCATTCATAAGAAGTGGCCGTGTGCAAAAGCCATTTAACTATTGGTTAGAATTAATTAAAATGTGTCAAAGTTGAAGGTTCAAAAGGAGTTCCTAATTTATTTGTGTCCGTTTTTATAGAGAAGAGTTCGCTTTGTCATGAGTCATATATAGGTCATGATAGACAAATAACAGCAACACCGTTGTGTACAAAAAAACCTCATTTATTAACGCTAGTGATGGGACGATACCAAAATCATAGGCTGCTTACTGTAAACAAGGCTCACCAGATTTTAAAATATATAGTATAACAGACTACAGACAGTTTACCCACCCCCACTCTCAATCTGATCAATCTCCCACACCATTGTTGTTGGTTAGTCCGATTAGCATCAAGTTACCGAAGGAATTCTAAGTCCATTGTAAGCTGAGGGGACGGACCCAAAGAAGATGATTAGGAAGAGAATGGTTCGGGGACAATGAGGGGATGTGTAGGTTACTTATTTGTGTAGCTTGTAAGGAAAGTCACGCAAGTGCCTTCCAAGGCACAGTATCGCTCAATCTGGGAATCACCGCAAGACTGCGCGCGCCGCGGCGTGACGGGCATAGTTATGTACTAGTGGAAAAAAACTGCGCCAACGCAACAAAGGGTTATATTTAAACTTAAACGGTCCTTAAAAACGAATGGTCTTAATAATATTAATAACCTTAGGAAAGAGTGAAGAAATAGGGTCCCGATATTCCGATACGATTCTGATTAATCGTCCCATCACTAATTAACGCACAACACATACATAAAGAAATTTCAAGCACATGTTAATATTTTGCCGCCATATTGGTTTTCGTTTTAACTCGATCATCGGTTATCTTGATACCCCAACGCCGTCGACTTAACCGGTTTGGACTTTAATAAATATTTATTCATTATTAATTAATATAATTCTAATGAAATTGAATCCAAGTTATGGCATATATTGACATTATTTGGTTGCTCAAAATCAGGCATGAAATATGATTACATTTACTTACATGTACATTGTATTATTATCTAGAGGCTGCTGAGGTATCTGTGGAATAATAATTTCATCATGTATTACTGGAGAAATGTCAGAAGACCTGGATTGCTCCAACTTTTTCTTCCTTTGGACTGTTGTTCTTGCAGTTGCAGGCTGAAAAAAAAGATTCTGGATTTTCATCCAGTTGGCATTTAAATGTCTTTTTTAAGTTGAAATATTTTAACAAAACAAGTAAAATTGGAATGGAAAGAGGCCCTGTCTGGTTTGAAACATAGCTTTGATCTTTCTGATAAGCTTCGTTCAGTGTAGTCACAGCAGCGTTCATCCCTTCCTTCTTGCTAGCACATCTGATATAAAGGTATAATGTCTAGCCATTCCTAATAACGCCTTTCACTCTGCCTTGGCCAAAGCTCTCCACCAAACTGTAAAAATCCTTAAGACCTAAGGCTTACAGACATTCTAGCAAGGTATGGTCTAAGAGAAAAGAAAACAAAATAATATTCTTAGTCTTAGTTATATTTATAATTTAAAATAGTTATCAATCATAATATTAATATTGTAAACATTATCAGTATTCATTCCAATCAAATTAAAATTCAATAAGTTAAATAATTTAAGTTGAGGTACCATATTTAACTTGAATTAATTAATTAAATTTTTATTTATCATTACAATTTAATATTTTTTTTCTTTATAGGCCGTTTATAATATTACTGTATTACTATAATATAGGCTATTGGCATTTATTTAATATTAATTAATGATATACATAATATATGTATATACAGTCGAACCCACTTACCTCGAGCTCGGTTAGCTCGACCACCCCACTAACTCGACGTTTTTTATTGGAACCGCCAAATTCTCTCTTTGTCTTAGCATTTTTTCATCGGCTAATTCGATTTTTTCTAAGTCTCCGAAACCTAGTACCTCGAGCACAAAAGAGGGCCAAATTTGCAACTTAACTTGGTTAGCTCGATCCTCGTCGGTTGGCCTAGCATTTACTAGCAATGCACTCTGGCAATTTTAGTTCAAAACAGTGTTGACATCTCGCTTTTCTTCGAGATTTCCGGCTATTGTGTGATTCTACGAGATTTCAATAAAATTACCGATGAGCCGGATGTTTTGCATGTGTGAATTATAATTCGACGTGTATCCATGGAGTATGTATTCACCCGAGGTACTGGACAATCGCGTTAGAGGTCGTAATTCGTCATTTCGTTGTGCATGTTATATTATTATTAAACTTAATTCATTTTCTGATGAATTAATCATTTTATTTTTTAAGATAAACGAATATCTTTAGAAATGAAAATAAAGGTTTGTATCGAGAATCGACGACGGTAGTTTTTATTTAATCAAATAAAAAAATTATTATTATTCTTTTAAAAGTTTGTTGTTGCTTTGTTACCAGTAAGATACGTGACTGTGACTAACACGCGCGTGACGATGAAATGAAATCATTTCTGATAAGGAATGATTTTTTAAAAAAATTCGCTTAGACTTATTTGCCGGCCGAGGTCTAACACAGTACACACAGTCCACAGCGTGCTGTGATCAACGGTCAAGACCACATTAGTTTTATTTATATTACAAGTTTGATTGACTGAGGAAATTCGAGAACGTTCTGATAGTAACAGATATCCTGCACGTCAAAAGCATTAAACTTAAAATAACCATATTGAATCATATTGATTTGTTTATTTGTATTTTAAATTCGCTGATACGACGGAAAACGCGAGCGGCTGTGACACGGCGAAGCGTATACTTTGACCTTTTAGCGCATGCGCAGACAATTATAAACTGGTAACTTATTTTTCATTAAATGGAATCGAAACATGACAGAGACGTAATCAAAGTCCTTTACTTCGGCATAAATATATATACTTGTGTATATATATATATATATAAATTCCCGATTAGTCATAGCTTTTCCCGACTTTCAAGGCCGAGAATTTATTTTTAAGAATTCCCGACTTTTTCCCCGTTTTCCTGAGCTGGAACCATGGTTATATTTAAATTTTAAACGGTCCTTAAAAACGAACGGTCATTACAACCTTAGGAAAGAGTGAAGAAATATTAGGGTTCCGATACGATTCCGATTAATCATCCCATCACTAATTAACGCTAACTAATTAATCATGTACATAAAGAAATTTCAAGCACATGTTAATATTTTGCCGCCATATTGGTTTTCGTTTTAACTCGATCATCGGTTATCTCGACGCCATTTTTCATACCCCAACGCCGTCGACTTAAGCGGTTTCGACTGTAGTTCATAATTAATTAATTTAAATTTTAAAAAATCAAAACCATGAAAATTAATAATAGAATTGTTTATTCGTTTTAATTTCATTGATTTATAGACGTACTAATTACATACTTATTGACTTTTTAAAAATATTATCATCACCTCTACATTATTTTAATATAAATTTCATTGTTTTATTTGTATTTATTGGGATGTTCAAAGATTGCAAATATGCACTTATAAGCTATTGTTATGAGTGGTCTTTCTTGGAAAACTATCACACCAATAAACAACTAAAAATTGGCTTTTTTTTTACGTTGCCGATGTTCAGTGAAAATGGTGAAGGTCTACTGCTCATGGTGGAAGGCTACAGTGATCAAATCAATGATTTTCCAAACAAAATTAATATGTTAATTACTTATGTATTAGTCCAAGTATTGTATTTTAACTAAATATGACATGATTGAGACATTAGTAGCTTACAGATGTTGGAAGAGGCACAGAAAATTATCCAGCGAACACCTCATTGCTTGAAAAGTGATAGCGTCACCGGAAGATTATTATTTGACATAATTTATGACAAAATTCCTTTGTTTTTCAATTTACTGTGACGTAAAACGTGTATTTCGGAGGTCACCGTGGAGCTAATTAAATTTTTCCACACAGAAAATTTCCGTAAATTTACGATATGAGCAGAATGATGCGCGAACGAGTATTGAGTGCCTAATAAACTAAATCAAAAATTTAAAAAGTAGAGCTGTTAGAATCATCTAAGAATATTCAAAAATTGACTAGAATCAGAGTAACACAATCAGTTAAAGTTAAATCATTTAACCTAGAAACACCAGAGGATAAAAGAACAAAGAGCAAAAAAGTAATGATACATAAGGCAATGAATTGTAACTTGGAAATTCTGACGTGGAATGGGTTGCCTGAAGAAATCAGGAAAACCAAAACTTTATCAACATTTAAAACTCTAATAAGAATACAGGACTAGACACAAACCATGGATAAGCGTAGGACGCCAAAATCTTCTTTATAGAAGGAGCGTCTGTAACAGATAAGATAAAAGTCATGGAAGTGAGCCATGGGGGAAACAATATTAATATTACAACCTTAAAATCTTACAAATTAAAAAAGGAAAGTATATTTTCAGGTCTTTTAGAAGAATTACTTTTTAAATCCCTAATATTAACTTCACCGTCTTGTTTGTCTGTCGTGGTCCAGCGGAAAAACAAAAGTAAAAAGTGACCCACTTCCCGTGATCCTATCGAGCTGAAATTTTGCACATAGACTTCTGTCGCATAACAATGCATTCTATCAATATTTCAGATTGATCAAATGTACTGTAATTAAATTAATTAATTTTTAGATTATCTCTATGGAGCTTGTAAAGTTTATGCTAGTCTGTTGCGCGATGCATATTATATTGAACATAATCAATACTTTTAGTTATGTCTCATATATAAGGGATTTATAGTCAAAAACTTTGTTTTTACGGGTTGTTTAATTTTAAAGTTAGGTCACAGATTTTGGGACAAATACTTAAGAAATGACACTCAAAAGCAATAAAGAAAATGTTCATAAATGGCATTTGATCTTCAGTGGATAGTGTCTAAACTACACAACTGCAAATAGCAAAGCATGTCTACCACTATACTAAACTATACTTACAATTTAGAACAATGACCATGTCTATGATTTTCTATTTTGAAGCTACAACGCCTGCAGCTTTTGGTATCTATAAGCGTTTTGATTACTTAAAAGAGTCAGTTCGCCAGTTGATTTCACAGAAAGATGTAGCAGGTGAATCATCAGATACTTCTATTCCGGAATATGATAAAATATACGGGTATGAAATTGACACATATTTGGTTAATTATTAAAAATAAATTCTTAAAACATAATTTTTTGTTTTTTTTCATGAAATAATCTTACTTGCTCTATAGCCTACTGTTATTAATTACTTTATTAGCTTGCCATTGTTAATTTAAAATTATTTTTAAAAATTCTGCAGGTCCTCATCTTTTCCCACATTGGAAACACATTCTTGTACTTTCAATGGAATAAAATATACAGATATTCCTATAGTTCACATCAAGTCAACCAGCAATAATACAATTCTCACAGTTACTAATGCAGACGGTAAGTAAATTGAGATAAAACCTGAAATTCCTTTTTTTAAATTTTTTTATATCGTTTAATTAAACTAATTAAAGAGAAGCAATAAAAATACTTACCTTAGATATAGATCATATTTAATTAATGGCACTCTAAAGAGCTGATCATTATTTTTTTTATTCCAAACAAATTAGTCTTATTTTCTTAGCTTAAATTTTTGGTTTTACATTCGCAATTTTTTAAAATTTCATATTTAATTCTCTAGAAAGTTTTATTATCTTATTTTTAATACTTATTTAATTTTTAAAAATTATTTTTATTTTAGGTCTTGTTTTGGCAATCCAGTCAGCTGTAAGTAATTAAGGGAAATGTACAAAATCAGAAAGAAAGAACAAAAAATAATTAAAATTATTTGACTTACTAAAGAAGTGATACTAAATCTATGGATTTAAAAAATAAATCTATTAATATTCGTTAAGAAAAATAAATTTATTACCCAAAACCATTGAAATTAGATCTTAAAAATATTTTACCACAGTTTCCAGAGGAAATTACAGTAATTTCCATTTTTCGTAAGAAAAGCTTTAAAGCAGCTCAAGTAGTAGGTGCGATGCTGCACAAGTTTTTCTGCTTGTTATAAAATATCCTTGTTTCTTATCATGGCATTAAGTTTGAATGAAAAACATTATGTCCTTTTAGTTCATTTATTTGTAATTTTTAATAAACTTACTGCTAATTTAATCTTAGGAATTTGATTTTTTTACTTAATTGTATCAAATTCTTTTGAAGACTTCACTAGAGCTTTGATTCATAACATTTTTAGAGATTATTTATCAATTGAAATAGTTTTGAAGAATATACTATCAGTCACTTATTTAAAAACAAAACAGTTGTAATAGTTTTTTAGAATGGATTGATATTTTATGAAAGATAATGATTCACTTTCAGGGTAAAGTTGGTTTCACAAATGCCAGGAAAGGAACAAATGTTGCTGCTCAAGCTGCTGCTATCGCTCTGGCTAATGTAAGAACCATCAGTTATGATTAGCACATAATATTGAACAAGAAGAGACTCTTGAATGTACTAATTTATTCTCACTAGCATATCTATAAATTTGCCAGTTTTTCCTCTTTTTTTTCTCTCCTTTGCCCCGTCACTGCCCACAGACACACTTTTAGGATTTTATAACTTCAAATAAAGTCATAAATTAAAAAATTGGACATTTTTTTATAGAAACATCTTATAGATAGGATATCTTATTCATTGCAGGATATTCTAACTATATTCAAACAAATAAATTTTCTTAAAAGCCTTCAAGCCTTTAATTGAAATAATTCATTATTTATAAGAGTCAGTTTATTTGTTTGACTTTTGTTTATTTGTTAAGAGTAAGCTGTTACACTTGCAAAATCCCTTTTTAAAAAATAAAAAATTAGCAGATTACAATGTCAAACATGTACTGTTATGATGTAAGAAGTTCAATAATACTTTATTTTTTTCAGGATGCAAAGAAAAAAGATGTGAACACTGTTAGGGTTTGTGTCAGAGGAATAGGAGCAGGGAGACTTGTAAGTAAATTTGATTTGTGCATTTTGTTTTAGTGTGAATGGTCAGGATTATCTTTGTTTATTTATTGAATATAATAAAAATAGTGAGATATGGTTCAGAAACATATGCAAACTAAATAAAAGACTATACATGTTATTTAAGCCTTAAGTATTTAAAAAAAGTGTATTTATTTCATTTTATGTGACAAGATAATATGAAACAATTTTCAGAGCACAATGCACGTTTATACCACATGCTTATCTTAAAAAAATTGTAATAAAATTGATAATGATTTACATGTTGATCATAAGAGATTATCTACTTCAAAGCTTTTAAAACGTATTGTCAATTATTTTTTTAATTTATGAAAAAAGAATTAAACAAAACAATCTGCATGAAAAAATGTGGATTGCATCGATGTATTCTTTTTGAATCTCCTTCTAATCTAATTGAATGTAACATAATTTTTAACTCCGTCGTAATTGAATATCTCATTTTCTATAAAGTTGGGGGAACTTTGTCAAAGTTCAATTTCCACTATATTATTGTTGAAATTTAAAAGTACCGTATATACTCGTTCTATAGCCTGTTCGTTCATAAGCCGACCCCCCTCTTTTTGGTAGAAAATAGTATAGAAAGTGTGTAACCCGCTTGTAATCCGACCCCAAGAGTTACCAGTATTTTTTTTGTTACTTTGATAAACAGTGGCGAAAGCGCGTACATTAAAATTCCTTGTTGAAAACAAAATTTGTAAAACAATTTATTAAAACATTCACAAAAATAAATCAAATGAATAAATAATGTAAGTACAGATGTTTAATAATATTTTATACCTTCTGGCCGAACAGTTGAATCTTGTAGAATGTAGACAAAAAACTTGATGATCTACAATAAGCACACTGATAATCAATGTACATGCATAAATCACCTATGACCCGCGCGTAAGCCGACCCCCCAACATTTTCCCCTAGATATTGTCCAAATATATATGCGTTAATTTTTCTTTAGACACTGGTTATTTCCTTCTGTTTAGAGTTCAGTGTTATTTGTTGCTTTGGTTGTTAAAACTTTATCTCCCTGGATCTGAATGATGGCAATTTTTAATTTATATCATGGAGATGAGATGCATTTTAGATGTTAATTGATTATGATTTTGAATCATTATCTTCAGTAAAATGTTGCGTTCAAACCCCCTTACATTTTAGGCAGGTCCAGAAGCATTAAAATTTATATATTTCTTTAAAATTGAATGAATTTGAAATTCAATTATCATCTTTTAACCACTTTTAAAGCACTCTTTACAATTTAGACATTGTGTTTTCAATATTTCTTGTTTATGTATATTTCCCCAACAGCCTGCTATTAAAGCTTTGGAGTTGTCCGGCTTAAATATAGTCTCCATAACAGATACCACACGTTTACCTTTCAATGGGAACAGGCCAAAGAAAGCTAGAAGACTTTAGGCTAAACTTTGTGAATGCTAGTGTTTCTAGGATACAAGGTCATGGATAACATCATGTGATGAAACTACACTAGTGAAGTAATAGTGAAGGGAATAGCAGTATGTCTGAATTTCATAATTATAAGGAAAGTAAGTGTGAGATCAAAATAAAGATTGAAAAATTACTGTATGAATAATGGCTGATTCCTGTTTTCTAGTTAATGTAATATTTAATAATAAAGCTGACCAAGAAAGCGGTCTGTTTACGTTAAATTAATTGCTTTCATAGCATTGATTGACTATAGAGTAATAAAGATTTTTTAAATATATATTTTTATACTTTGTTATTTTTTTAAATTGTGAATTTTTTTAAATTAATTTTTATAAATGCTGAGTGTGAAGATTTAAACTTTGCCTCATTTTTTGGGACAATAAGTAAGCAACATGTGAAGGCCAGTTGTTTTTTCCTTCATCAGATACTTTCTCATTACCAATGGAAACATTAATTGTTGCATTGGTTTTGTTCTGTGGTGGTGTCACTGTTGAGTGAGCTTGTTATTTTTCACTCCCTCCCCCCCAACTTATACAAGATTTCACATCTCTTAGTCTCTTTTGGCAACCTGCTCTTATATCTACTCAAGTCACGTATATACACCTTAAGTCATGTATATACACCTTAAATCATGTATATACACCTTAAGTCATGTATATACGCCTCAAGTCATGTATATACGCCTCAAGACATGTATATACGCCCCAAGTCATGTATATACGCCTCAAGTCATGTATATACGCCTCAAGTCATGTATATACGCCTCAAGATGTATACACGCCTCCAGTCATGTATATACACCTCAAGTCATGTATATACGCCTCAAGATGTATACACGCCTCAAGTCATGTATATACGCCTCAAGATGTATACACGCCTCAAGTCATGTATATACACCTTAAGTCATGTATATATGCCTCAAGTCATGATACAGACTTGAGGCATCCTGTCAAATTTTCTGTTCGGTGTTAGCAACCATGGGCTGTTAATCAGGTTTACGCTCTCTCTATAGACCAGGGTTCCGGAAATTTTTTGTCCGAGAGACCCATAAACACCACATATTTTGAAAATAAATTCTTTAAGAGCCATATATTATGTTTAAAACTAAAAATTCAAGTACATGTGAGCATTTAGTGTAATTTCAACACTAAAAGTACAATAATTATGTCTTTGAATTATTTTTAATAACATTGTTATGCTGATGCTAATCAATAATGCGTATTTCTTACCATTAATGTGACTTATGGTGCTGCACGGCTTTGCTGATGTCTTTGTAGTCTGGTTGGTATGTGATGAGGTTAAGCTTCATGCAGGCATTGAGACTTTTAAAAACAATTTTATTTTTTTTAGTGTAATTAATATGTAGATCTATAGATCAAAGGAGTCTGAAGGAAAAACATTTTTTTTATAATTTAACATTTATCTGCGAGCCAGATTCAGCCATCAATAGAGCCACATCTGGCTCGCCGCGAGCCATGTTTTCCCGACCCCTGCTATAGACCCTATTGTTATGATTTCATTAACACGTTTGGACCACACGAATGCACCCTTCAGTGTAAAGTGTATCAGCTGTTCTGGAGGAGTAGGGTATCTGGCAAACTTTCTGGACTGACCTAATTGGGGTTGGGGGTGGGATGCCACGCCCACCACCACTAAGACTTGTTATATATAGTTGTAGTGGCACTGGTGTGGACAAAGGTTTCTTCTCCATTTATTAGGTTTCGATTGTAAGCATTCCGAGCTTTGTCTCAAGATAAATAGAAATGCATCATGCACTTTAGACAAGCAGTCATGGTTGCGTCACAGCAGCCAAGAGGATTTGTCCTGAGCAGCGTTTATGATCAACCTGTGAAGCATTGAGCTTTGCAACACCTGACCGTCTGTTGTCTGATAAACTGTTGACACGACGCCATCGCTGTTGACATCGTCCTCTCACCGCCTCCCAACCAAGCACCACACACACACACACACACTCGTCGTCGTGTGCGTCTTTTAATTGTCCTTCTTCCCCGTCCCCTCTCTATTTTTGGGGTGACTCCCTAATTCGAGACATGCACACGAGAAGTCCCGACGCCCACCACCCCACCCCACCAATATTGATCTCGCCAACATTGGCCAAGGGCGCCACTGCTGGGGCCACGCCTCTTTTTTCCTTCCAGGCCTCGGCTGAATTTAAATATTTGATTTTATTTCTCCCTCCTGGCAAATTGAAATAGAGACTGGAAGATGGCTGCCTAGAAATAATAACGCGGACCTCATCGAATGGCTTCAGATCAATAATGCAACTCCATTACATCCACTTCAACAACGACCATCAGACAACACTTTCCACGGTGGCATGTTGTGAGCTTCAAGGTCCGGAAATCGCGAAATACACCCAGTAAATGAGAAGAAACGAGTTCTTGGCTGTATACAGTATATAGAATCATTGGTTAGTTACCACATAGTTACATAGTGAGCGAAATTTTAAAGAGGAGAGAGAGAGAGAGAGCAAGTAATAACGGGTTCAAAATTGAAATAAAAAGTTTGGGAGGGTAGGCGGTCATCATATTGTAGTTACGATTGGTGCAAGGTGCCCCATAATAACATATGTAAGAAGCATTAGGGAGTGATGTGGACAGAAATAATTTTGAATACAAGGGTAGCAAGAAAATAATAAATCATTGCCCTTCAAATGTCACGTGGCGACTTAGGATTTGTACCTTGCATTTTATATTAATGTACAGTAGTTAGTTACATTTTGAACAGGCTGAACTAAGACGACGAAAACAAAAAGAAACTTCTCTGCTTTTAAAACTATTAAAATTTCTACTCATTTTGGTTTTATAAATTTTGTTTTAGTTATTGACTTAATAGACATATTGAAATGTACGAAAATTTGTCTAGTAAGTTTGCGAAAACGCAAGCAAGACGCCCAAGAAAACACTCACACAAAACCCCCGAAACCTTGACATCACGGTGTAACATGTACAATCCTCACCTAGAAATCCGCTTCACAGTAACGGATTACCACCAAGAACTGTTTATCTTTATTGTTTGCCGGGCGGCACGTCGCCGAATAGAATAAACGTAAGCAAACATTGCACGGGGGCATTTCTTCTCTTTTTGTTTTCAGACCATGCAGTCTTGTCATGCCTTTTTTTTTCTTCTTGCCTTCGTTAGTGTCCCTTATGAAAAATACAGTTGAAAAGGTTAATAAGAAAAAAAAGTGAGGGAGAATGGAGGAGAGGGTTTTTAAAGGGAAGTGACCCCGGGCACACGGTCGTTGGGCGGAAAGGGGGTTTGCTGCTCTACCTGGAAGTATTTAACTAGATCCCGGCTGTCGCGCGTCTCAGACGTGGTTTGTTCACATCGAAACAGTCGGGGTAAAAAGGCTTTGCTCTCAAATCTTCTCGCCCAGCACTCCGTGTTTGTGGAGGCTTCTGCTCGTTACATGGACTTGTTGCCTAGTTTATCAGTCAATGCCGGGGATTAGCACGTGAGCCTCCGAATAAAAAAGTGTTTTTTTTATTGTTTTTTTTAAAATAAGGTTTACCATGTATTTCCTGAATGGAGACCTTGGTTATGCATAATCCAGTGCCGTCACTTCGTGGTCAAGACATCGGACCCCTGGGCAGTGCTCGAGATTTCGTTAGTGATCTTCTTTTGTGGTGTTGTCGCGATAAAATATAAGTTGGCAAGCGGTTCTCACTGATGATAACTGAATGAATTTTTCTGTTTGAAGGAGGTAAGCTTTGATTCGTTCAGAATTAAATTGACACATCTAGATATAAATGGTTATACCACGGGGAAAACGATTCTTTTCATTGTAGACAGCATACACTTGAAGGCTGATTAATGAGGGTTTCAAATAATAGTACGTTTATTTAATCAGTCACTAAAAAAAGCAACACAAAAGCTCATTGAGAGATGAACAGTTCTTTCCTAAAGACATCACCATGCAAACCGCGGCAAAGAAATGTTGGATCCAGCAAGAACTGCATCAGGGAACGTAAAAATGCCAGCATAACAACAATAAACTTACTACCGTTAGTAATAGTATATATTTCAGTTTTGTCAACACCCGCCTCAGGCCATAATAACCACGACAGACCGCTGGACGTCGCCGAGCGGCGAGCTGAAAACAGTTTACAATTTGTGTTTCTCAATGTGAGTGACAATAGCGCGGTGGGGGAGAGACAGCGGCGGTCTCCGCACGTCTACAATGAGCCTGAGCTAACTGACCCACACCAAGCCGCGCCAATAGCTTTACGATTAATATACAAACCTATCAGCATCTCGCAGCCCTCTCGGCAACTTTCGAGGGATATTTCATCAATACCGGATCCCCAACCCCGGCCCCGTTATCAAGATGTCGACCTCAGTTTCCCTCCGTCAATCTCAAACCCAAACCGAAGTAGGCGCCTTCTCGACCACACCCAGTTCATCTCCGACCTCAGCAACCAGCAGCCTCGGCAAAACGTAGTGTCACGTCTTGAGTCAGGATACGCGAAGGACGATGCGGACTACGGTGATTTTGATTACAGCGCCGAATACGGCGAGCTCAGAGAAACGAACCCAACGGGTTACACCGAGCTGACGGACGAAGTGCTGCTCCAGGCGTACAGAGCAAGGAGCCCTTGCCACCAGAGCAAGCTCCAGTGGGTCAGGGACGACGGGGACTGCTCCGTCTTCTTCGTCTGCGCCCGCAGCAGGGTGGCGGCGGTCATGTCGTGTCCGAATAAAGAGGTGTGGTCAAACAGGGCGACCAACTGCGTCCCGTTGAGATCGAGATGGGACGACTGCGATATCACCAGTGCCGTCGACGTACATGACGATTCGCCACCAAAGAGAAACGACCAGAGGGGAAAAACACGCCCGTTTGACACCTGGCCGCCCTCCACCACAACGGAGGCCCCGACAACCACCACAGCCGCAACGACCACGACAACAGAACTGCGTTTCAACGAACCCTCCGAATCCTGGACGCACGAAGACGACCCCCGCAACCACCCGGAGTTCAACCCCAAAGCTGCTAGCGGAGACGGTCGAAAGTTTAAAATCGGAACCCGGCGTCTGAATCCGGTGAACAGACATGGAGAGTACGTCGTGAAGAAGGTGGCCAGCGCTACCGTGAGCAGAAACGAAGAGAATAAAGATAAAGACATGAAACGAATACCGAGACTCCACGTCAGGAGAAAACTAAAACATTCATTTCAATCGGCGCGACGGACCCAGAACCCGCAGAAGAGTCACGACACGTCAACGGGGTACTGGGAGCGTTACGATGAAGGTCTTCAGAGCACCCTTACAACGCCGACAACGACAACCACCGAGAGGCCTGACACTTCCACATCAACGCAGTTACCTGTTTATTTGGGAACCGTGGGTCCTTTGGTCAAGCGGCGATTCAAGCTGAAGCAGTTTTTCCCTCGCCGAAAGAAGGACCACGTTAAGAATTTACATCTCAAAACGGATGAGCTGAACCTCCACTACGACATCAAGGGAAGTAGCCTGGACGTGGAGGATGGCGTGAATAACTTTGTTGGGGAAGAGTCGACGACGCGCTCGCCACCCCCGGCTGGGGTTCAGGGCTGGGCGCAAGAAAAGCCGTCGACGGGGTGGTGGGTCGATGTCATCACGTTAGGGCCACCCGAAATCTTGGAGGAAGCCCGACCAGTGACCACCCCACAGCAGAGTCAGACCACCACCGTGCCACCATTGGTCAACAACACGACGTTTCCATCGTACATACCAGGTCAGTAGATATATTTAGTATAGCATATATTTAATTATAAAAACGTTTGTTTTAAAACTGCAATAAATAGAGCCGGGGTTAAACCGTATATTTAATAGAAATGAAGTGATTATAATAAATTATATAACAAATTTGAGGAAAAAAAGTTGACGTTGTACAAACAACACTAAAAACAACAGGGGTTTTATTATTATTATTTTAATTAATCTCACCACTCACTGTATGTAAAATATTGTAATGATTTAATTTTTGATGTCTCAAATGTATGCAGTGGCGTAACAACGGCTTGGCATTGGGGCAGTTGCAAAGGGCGCCGGCCTACGCCAGTTCAAAAGGGCGCCGCTAAATCTCTAAAAAAAAATAATTAATTTTTAGTTAGATAAAGGGCGCCAAAAATAAATTAGCCAAGGGCGTCAAAAACCCAGTTACGCCTCTGAATGTATGAATGTTCAATTATGAACTTATTATGAAATGGAAAAGCTCACCAACAGAAAAGTCAGAAGTAGGATCTCGAGGTTCTTTTCTATCGACCCCTCCAAGGAGCTAATGTCCTAAAAATGACCACATACATTTTTAAGGCTTCACATAAAGCAACACATGAAATAAATCAAAATAATAATTGAAAAATGTTGTGGTTTAAAATATTCATTTATATTACGTCCACGTTTTAATATCCTCTTGGTTATCTAGACACTTTATCAAAAGCAATATGAACTATAAAAATTAAATTTGAGTAAATCTCTTTTAAAAAATCACCACAGAAGTCCAAACTTTACGTATAAGTGTATAAGCTACACAAGTTATAGCTTAGGACCCTTGCTTTCTTGGGGGCTCCCCAAAAAATTGTCCGAGTGAGCAATTGGCATATTTGGAACTGACATAGAATATCTGGACTTATAAAGGGCACCGCATTTCAAATAGCTCCGCGCCTAATCAAATCTAATCCGGCACTGAGCATAACCCTAAATTGATATTTTATTTATGAGTAACCTTTACCTCCATTCATCCATAGAAATTAAAAAGTATTTGTAATTAGCTAATTCATTTACTTTAAAGATTATTACGTTCGTTTACAATGGCGTAGTTTTCATGCCACCGATAATGCTGCTAAGACAAATCATATAAATACAAATTTAAATATATATTTTAAAAAAAAAGAGGTGTACATCTAATTTCATATTAAAATAATAAATGATTCAAATTCATTCGACAGAAATATTTAAACTACAATATGTTGAAATCACACCACAAACTATTGATTATTGAAACCAGGAAAGCCAACGCTTTATCAACATTTAAAACTCTAATAAGAATGCAGGACTAAACACAAACCATAGATAAGCGTAGGACGCAATAATCGTCTGTATAGAAGGAGCGCCTGAAACAGATAAGATATTGGAAAAAAGGATAAATGATCTTAAAGGGGTCTTTTACCAATTTCTTGTAAGTTAATTATTCCCACCATTAGGATCATTATTTGCTTAAGTCTTTTTGTTTGTTTGTTTGTTTTGTTAATAGACAACACCTAAAACGTGTACCCATGAAGGCATCTTTATATGTCGCTGCAGTTTGTTTCGCGACATTAATGTAAAAAAAAACCAAATGAATACATAGAATTAATTTTGATGGTTGGTTTCCAACATATTTTCAATTTATTGCAACAGAGTGCGGTGTATCGGTGACCAGCATGATCGTCGGGGGAATGCCTGCCCAGCGTGGACGGTGGCCGTGGGTGGTGTCACTGCAACTGTCCTGGGCGCGCAGGCACGTGTGTGGCGCCACACTGATTCATCAACAGTGGGTAGTGACAGCGGCACACTGCGTCGCCGGGTATGTATCATTCGTTGCCTGTGTGATTGCCAAAAAAGGGACAGGGTTTAGCTTGGGAGCAGTGATTAAGTCGGTCAAACATCGTATGTCCAATGTAAGGTGCGCATTCAATAAGATGTCTGTACATTAACTTGTGAGGGATTGTGATTGTGTAAGGGCGTGGGAACTTTCTCATCCCTATCTTCCAAATGCTCTAAAATTTTAAATATCAATTTAAAGCTGTCTAAAACATGACTCACTTTTTAAAATGCTTTTATAAAATGTTTAAATGATCTAGGAGAGCACTTAAGTTAGAAAATTATGACGATCCTTTAAAGAGCATTATATACCTAAGTTTGATTGAAAATGTATGCTACTGCCATACTGTTGTACCGTTAAGCTAAGATGAAGAGAAATGGGAAACCAATCATTTAGTGGTTTCGCTCCGTATAATTCATACCATAAAAATACACAGGCCAGACTTCAACAGTGCTGACGAATGGAGGGCCGTTTTTTGGCAGCATGGATCAGCTCAGAAGATTGACTACATTATCAAGGTAAATCTAGAATAAATAAGCATAGTACATGGTAAACATTTAATAACTTGCAGTACTTGAACAAATTAAAGTAAATAAATTAAATAAATTTGCCAAGATCTTTCGCTAGTTTTATTTTCGCATATATGTCTACCAATAGCTGCAGGATGAAACAATTAAAATGTATTTGCAGCATCCAGATTTTGTCAACGGAGACAACTATCCCAACGACATTGCATTGCTTCGCTTGTCGAAGGCTGCCGACGTGTCTGGGTTTGATGTCCGGCACGCGTGTCTACCAGAGAGAGAAAGAGTTCAGAGAGAGTGGGAGGAATGCTGGATCATGGGTTGGGGAGAAGCTAAAGGTACGAGCACCGTCATAATTATGTTGATAATGGGATGGGGTGAAGCTAAAGGTACGTGCACCGTCATAATTATGTTGATAATGGGATGGGGAGAAGCTAAAGGTACGTGCATCGTCATAATTATGTTGATCATGGAATGGGGAAAAGCTAAAGGTACGTGCACCGTGATAATTATGTTGATAATGGGATGGGGAGAAGCTAAAGGTACGTGCACCGTCATAATTCTGTTGATAATGGGATGGGGAGAAGCTAAAGGTACGTGCACCGTCATAATTCTGTTGATAATGGGATGGGGAGAAGCTAAAGATACGTGCACCGTCATAATTATGTTGATAATGGGATGGGGAGAAACTAAAGGTAAGTGCACCGTCATAATTATGTTGATAATATCATGAGGAGAAGCTAAAAGTACGTGCACCGTCATTATTATGTTGATAATGGGATGGGAAGAACAAAAAAATGCTCCAATGGTTTTATGTAAAACTCTGACTTGTAATATTCAAGCAACCAAATAAGGACGCAGCGCGCTCGACTGGCGTACCGATGGTCACGGGTTCGAATCCATGTCAAGGCAAGGATTTGTTCCCGGGGCCTAGGGCGTCCCTGAGTCACCCAGCTCCGAATGGGTACCTAACACTAGTTAGGCGGCTGGGTAATGCGTGGAACCCACAAAGCCGTGGCCTGTGAACGCTGCATCACTTTCCAACAGATCATCTCTCTGGTCTGTGGACGCAATTATCTTCTGCATAGAAGGAGCGTCTGTATTGATAAGATAAGATAAGGGCAATGACAAACAACGGTCTGGAGTACTCAATAAAATGTTTTCCCTCTCCTATCGCTCGGAGAGTTAACATGATAAAGCCTGGCCCTTGACCAGTACTTACACAACAGGTGTATTAATAGAACACATACGGATAAACTAACTCCGCAAGCGTCGCACCTGGTCCAGTCCTATGCAAGAATGACCCGAGTGGGTGATTAACCAATGGCTTCTGGCTTAAGTCCGCTGGACGTGTCAGTTGAGCAGGTCATGGTGGTTTAGGGCATGCCGGTCTTAGCTCTGTGTGGTTTTTCGTGATGTTTATTTAAACTCGTCAGTTTGCATGTATCAGAAGCTGGGAGCCATGTTGGCCCGTGTTAAGGCAAGAAGCAATGGCAGATCATGTAAAAATAGACTCTAGGAATCATCATAAGTCGCTGCTTCCTGTCTAACCTTTTTCACCAGGGACTTCTACAACTTAAAAAAAGACAACCTTTTTAAAATCTCGAATTGTTTAAATCATATGTTTAGGATTTGTCACCATTTGAATCTTAATGGTATATATCCATAAAAAGTGAATCCTTATTGACCGGCACGATAGAATTCTGGATCCTTTTTGACAGATGCGTCACTAGGGTTGGTGTCATCCGGGGAGGGAGCTCATGGTGTCACCCCCTCACGACTTCACCCATAGAACTCCTCCGAGTCCTCCAGTGCCAAAGAACGGAAACATACAGAATTTTACATTTTTGTGTCACCCTTTGTGATGGTGTCACCCAGGGCGGCCCTCCCACACCCCCTAGTGACGCCACTGCTTTTTGAGGAATGTAGAGTACCTCAAGTAGGCCTCAATTTCCACGTAATATGCAGCAGAAATATATACATTTCAGTGGTATACCTAAATTTCGGTAAAATATAGAGCAGATAGACCTAAATTTTGATGGAATATAGAGCAGATAGACCTAAATTTTGATGATGATATTTGTGTGTTTTTGTGATTAACAATTTTGCAAAGAAAAAAAGAATAATTTGCAGACGAGTTAACGTTTTTGCACATGTACCATCAAAAATTAGAAAGAACATTGGACTCCACAACCCCTAATGACCTAACCTAGCGATATCAGCAACGACGCATTATGCCGCTCTATGACATACATTTTGATTTGTTCGCTGGTCTTGAATTCTAGGTGTCATATTTTATCCACGCGCATTCGAACAGGCGCCAACATGGATCTAGTGGATATTTTGAAATATAAGTACGGGATCTAACAACAGTGTGATGCGCACATAAATTATTGCTCATTGCAACACTATTTTAAATCTCATAGCTGTATTTATCTACTACTACTAGATCACATGGAAACTGAACTCATGGAGCTGGAGGTCAATATAAGGAAGAACTCGGAGTGCTCAGCTCGCTGGGGCTGGAAGAGGATCCTCAACTCTCACGTCTGTGTTGGCAATGGTGACAGGGGAGCTTGTAATGTAAGTATATTGTTTCTGATACTCATGGGGGTGAATCGAGTATGGGCCTATGCCAAAAGTACGATTTACTTTTATCGACTTATCAAAGCTTGACCATGCTGCTAAATTTCAATGTAATTTCCAATATTTTTTTTTACCAACCTCCTTATTATGTTGAATAAACCAATTATAAATGTTATTTTATATAAATTAAAAAATATTTTGTTAAAAAACACAAAACCCATGATTTTTATAGCCACAACAAACTTCTTTTTCTTAATTAAAAAAAAACAACTTTTAACTAAGATCGATGATGAAATGTCTGTAAACGCACCCATGCGCGTGGATACATCAACAAATGGAATATATGTTCTTGCAGGGTGACTCAGGGGGGCCGCTTGTGTGTCGCAGAAACGGCTACCACTACCTCGCGGGCGTCACCTCGTGGGGGGTGAGTGGGTGCCAGACGACAGGGTATCCCAGTGTCTTCACGAGAGTTGCCTACTACACGGACTGGATACACGAAATGCTGCAGGCTCACACAGTTGAGAGATAATTATCAGAGCCGTTCCACAACTAAAAACTTGTGTGATACAATGGAGCATGATGAGTCATCTACATGCTGCGTTTTGGCTGAATAGCTGGATTAAATGTTTGTACAATGAACCTGTTTTAGTGTAGGGGGTTGCTCATCATAGAATATCCCATATCGATGTGGAAAGAGTCTTGTTATGAGCCTTTAGAGACCCTTTGTGCCACTCTACAAGAATATGATCTTAGCTGGACAATACACTGTCAGTTCAATAAAGATCTCAGTTAAACACAGACCTAGTTGCCTTATTTTAAGGCCTACTACAATCATTTAACCTTTTGGGACTCGAAATTTCAAGTGAAATTAGAATTACAGAACTTGAATTTTTTTATTGCTAGAAAAGAGAGAAATAACATTTTTAAAGATTTAGCACACAAAAAATAGTAATAAACAAAATAAGATAAAATAAGCTACAAAAGAAAATCTTTATGTAATGCACTTTTTATTTTTTATTAGGAGAAAAAATTCAATTTTTTTTTAAAAAAAAAGCAGTAAATGTAATATTTTTTTATTGTAAGTTAATTTTACTGAAAGAACTGTTCAAAAAGTTGGTTCAGAAACTGTGATATGATATCCTAATCACAAGGATTATGGTGTGGTCAAGGTATTCCACCAATTATTCCTTTGTACATTTTTATCATTCACTGGTTATCACTTTCGATGAGGCATGGGAGGAATATGTTTCAACACTGTGCATATGCCATTACTAATTGAAAAACATAATATCATTATAAATATCATTGCTTAACCTTACATCACCATCATTCAAGATGATGTCTTCCTTGTGTGTCTTTACTTATTTATGGTAAAGTTTTCTGATTGAAGAGCAGCAGGATGAAACTTTAAGATGTTTCAGCTACATCTAAGTTTATACAAAATAATTTTAATATTAATTTTGTTTTTTCAAAAAATATTGTGAAATAAATGAAGTGAATAATTTCAGCAAGCACAAATAAAAAAATATGGGGGATAGGATTGAAGTTTCTAAATTTTCCCCTTACCATTTAATATTTTTTTTTAAAGCAACATTGTTGACGTCAACTTTTCTTGACCTCCCCCTTGTCAACAATTGTCAAAAATTTTCAGACCCCCTCCCACCCCTATTTTGTTGACGCAATTTATGGACAGCTAATTACATGTATAGCATTTCAGATAAACTTCAGGTTTTCCCCCTTTGTTAGTGCCTTAGATATGTGTTAATTATTTAATAAGTATTACGTTACATAGATGAACCTTCATAACTATTTTACATCGTCCAGGGATATGTGTTTCACACATGTAGGAAATCCAAATATTAAAAATATCATATTAAAAACATGCAATGGAAAAAACTAATGATTTCAGTCTTCACAACCAATAGCATTGCTGTGAGATCCCATTTTAAATACAGACTTTTAAGAAATGACTTGTTCAATAGATGAATTGAAGGGCCTAGTGCTATAAGCACTTCAATCACAAAATATACATTTTAACATAAGTTTTATTTTATTTTGTGTCTCATTGTTGATAGCATTTTAATTTTTTAGGCTGTTACAATATTGCACCTAGTTACAGTGTAATTTTTTAAAAATTTATAAAGTAGATTGGTCTGAATTAGATGTTAAAAATTCACCATTTCGATTGAATTTGAAAAAATGTGACTTGAATACTTTTAGCACCAGGGTCTTCAATTTCATAATGTAATTTCCCTATTGTATATAGATTTTTATTTATTCTATTGATATAGTTCAAAGAAATTTTAAAAATTGTTTTATCATTTAAATTTTTTTTTATAGTACATGTAAAAGTAAAAAATACATGCATTTTATGTCTAACAAACCACTATTAGGCCAAATTTACTTAGAAACATATTTTTTCTTATAAATGTCTGGTAACCCTTTTGATGCAAATTACATGTGTCCGTATTGGTAAACAAAATTTTTTTATTATAAATACAGCCAGGCAAAGTGACATTGCATTTATATGTTTTATTTGGCAAATAAACTGACCTATTTGATCAATGAAACACTATGTCATAAAATGTTCAGCCAGAATGTTATAAATAGATCAGAATAACGCAGTATATATAACATTAGTTTTGAAATCATGTTGTTTGTTGCGCTGGAGATGTTTTTTTTGTTTTAATTTGTCATGAAATGTTTCCCTTGTATAAAATAGTTTTCAAATTTTTCATAATCATTTATAATCCTTCTGTTGTATGTTAATATTTCAATAAATTTATATACTAAAATGAGACAAATTCAATTTTAAAATGATTCAACAAACCATATTTACTTTCTTAAATTCATTAGGTATCAAGAAATAATTTTTTCGATAAAAAACAGTGTAAAAAAATTAACAAATTTCACAAAACAAGTCTTGAAACTGTAACAGCTTTTCTACGGCTTGGCTGCAAGCAATGCAAAGTTGCGTGGTGAAATCTTTGAATCAAATATTGGTACAAGAACGCTGTTAATGCCTGAAATGGAATTTCACACAACCTAAATATATTTATTACAGAAATAAAACCAATGACATCAATTTTTAACCACTTTGATTTTGATTGATAGCAGTAATGATATTGATGAAAGATTTGATTTTTGCATAGTATACTTTTAAAAAAAGATTTCATTTCACAAATTAAAAACACAACTATTAATTATAAAATAAGATGGAAAATTAAAATTCAATGAAGTAATGTATTCTATCATTGAAGTACCTTTTTCTTGCAAAAATAAAACCCTGTCTAACAGTATGAAGGACTCAACAACTGGTGCCAGGCTCAGGCGTAATGTGTAGTATGCTACAACTCTTTTCCAGTTCTGACACAGCAGCTCACAATGCTCCATCACTTCTTTGGACACAGCCTCACTAACAAGACCAACTTTCTTCAAGTTTACCAAAGCATACCTATGAATGATAAATCTAATCCTTGTGAATCACACCAAAGCCAATTTCTATAGTATACACAAATATTTTTAAAATACCAATTTAATTCAAACAGTCAAATCTTGTCTTGAACTTTAGTCATGATATAAATATCTGAGCTGTTTACAGTGGAATAATATATCTTATTGATGCATAACTATAGATTGGGAATATTTGACATGTAGCCCCTGAGTTGTTTGTTGTCGACCCCAATTCACAATATGACATGCTGTGAACAACACAGGCAAGATTGAAGTGACATATAAAATGATATATTTGTCCACTTAAACTGTGTAGTATTTTCTATTGGCTAATCATCATCAAAACCAATCTGAATGAACTTTCAAGTTTGATTTTTATGTATTTTCCAGAGTGTATCACAAATTAAACGAGGCTACATTATCAAACTACTATTAATTTAACATTTTGCAAAATGTCCTTATGCCCAATGCTGAGCTTATTTGCCAATAAGCACCGTATATTATTGACAGTGAATGTAACAAATTAAATAGGATAAAATATACAAAGAACAATAAGCAATTTCAACTTAATTTCCCAATGATTTGAAAGCCAATTTATCATGGCTATTATTGCACTCACTCTGTAAATGTTCCACGTGAGCCCCTCTTGCTTACAAGCCTAACATCTCCACTTTTAAATTCAGGATAAATGGCTTTTAGTAAATACTGGAGTGCTGCACGATAGGAGTGTATCTTGAGATGAGTGGAATCAGCTGAAATTTAATAAATGAAAACATTTTAACCTCACAATCATGCAAGAATAAAGGCGGAAAGAGGAGCTTTTATATTACTTGTACTTAAAAATATTTGGAGCGCTAGTCAAAACAGGATAAAGACAATGAAAATGGATTGGTCAAAACATGAAAACCAATCCTTATTACTGCGTGAAAGGCACTAATATAGAATCCTTAAGAACAGGAGAATGAGGAAAACACAAAAACAGCACAACAGGTGATGTCATCAAAGATGAAACAAAGACCAAAAAGAGTTAGAGTGGATAGCTGAAGATCTAAAAGTCTTTGAAAGAAATTTTTAACAGCCTATGCTCCAATGGGAGATGAAAAGAGAAGAAAGAAAGAGAAGTATTAGAACAAACCTTTTAATCTTTGATAGTAAGCATCAGCAAAGTGACAGGCCAATTCTCTAGACACATATGACAAATGGTGATGGGGAATGTCTTTCACATACTGACTCATGGGGAAGTTGTTCAGTTGCCTGAAATTGAATGCAATAAATAATAATTGTATAAGTTTATTTTCATATAAAGGTCAACAAATAAGTTGTTTTTTTTTAAAATAAAGAAATCTTTTAAATGAAACCGAAAGCTAAACAAGATTTTTGAATAGTTAATTAAGATGTTAGTTTTCAATGTTTCCCCAAATGGATCAGACCATTTAACAATTATATATTATTAGATTGGTAATCACAAAACATATCCTTTTTAAAAATTACACTTGAAAAATATTTTAATTTTGTCAGTTATTATATCTTCTATAGAAGTTTCTCAGTAATTAATTTTTTCCATACAATATTATTTAAATGTAATTATAAACAATCTGGGAAAGCCAAGAAAAGGATTTTAAATTTTTTTTCCTATATTATTCATTACCCTGACCAAATAAAATGATGCCAAAAACATATGTTAGTATTACCCATTTGCATTTGTTGAAATCTTCATGTAGCAACAAGCAACTGAAGCTAAACCCATTGCAGCCGGACAATCAACAAAGACTCTTAGAAGTGTTGGGGTCAGATCTCCACAAGCATGAAGCCCAGCAAGAACAAATTTACAGTTATCTGTTGATAAAATAGATGTTTAAAAGATAATTATAAATAGAAAAAACTTATTCTGGGAAAATACTTTATAAATAAATGCTATGTCTAAGTTTTTAGAGCAAACTTCATAGTCTAAATTAAGGAACTAATTCAGGAAAGTAATTATGAGATCATAACTATGAATTACTAAAAATTTATCAATTTGAGCTGGGGTTAAAACAAAATGTACAATAGAAAAGAGGCCGTCCAAGAAACACTTTGCGCCGAGAACTGGAGGCAGACACCAAGAGAATTGGCCATGATTGGAAGATCCTGGAGAAGCTGGCCCAGGATAGAGATGCCTGGAGGTCTCTCGTAGGTGGCCTATGTCCTTGGAGGAATCGCAGACACTGACGATGATCGGTGGATGTCCCTCATGGAGGAGAAGGCTCAAGAACTCAACAACAATAGAAAATAATTAACTAATAAAAAACACATAAAAAAACAAAGTTTTTGACAATAAATCCTTTATATACGAGACATAACTAAGAGAATGTTCATTATAATACGCCGCGCTGGAAAATCAAAAAAAAATTTAATATGATTGGGAACATATTTTTAAAAAGTATCGTCAATATAATACGCACCGCAGCGCGCGACAGGAAAATATTAAAAAAGGTTGTTGAATATAATACACACCGTGACACTCTAGCACAAAAATTTACATGCTACATAGAGATAATCTAAAAATTCATTAATTTAATTACAGTACATTTGATCGATGTGAAATTTTGAAAGATCATTTTTATCATCGGCACGAGTCCGCCTGCAAAATTTCAGCTCGCTAGCATATGAGGAAGTGGGTTAAAAATCGATCCAAAGTTTTTTCGGCATTCAAGGCATCAAGCAAGGCATCAAGCAGACGCCACGAGTTAATATATAGGGTTTAAAAATGTAACCTTTAAAGTACTCACACTTGCGTCTTCCAGAACATGGTAAGGAGTGACAGATGAAACTTATTCGGAGAGTCCAAAATTATTAGATTACTCAACTACAGAGGATCTTACCTGTACCACTTCTTGCTTGAATGATGTCTAGAAACTGGGAAGGAGCAATATCTGGTTGAACTTTACATATAACATGATGTGGTAGGGACTTGATCTGCTCTGAAGTATCTTCATTGTTTTTAGTTAAGCTACATTTGTTGAAATCAGTGTCCTCAAATCCTTCTGACACAGGTATATTTTTCTCCTCTTGCTTTCTTATATGTGCTAGGTGTTCACTTGGTATAATTTGGTATGATTCAACTATATTTTGACAAAGAAATTGGCTTGATACACAAGGATCTGATTTTTTCTGGAGGAAAAATATATATAAAACAGTGAAAAAATTATTGGGCATTTTCTGATAATCTTTGGAAGCTATTTTCTTGCATTTCAATTTCTATTTTTCAAAATACAATTTGTAAAAAAAAATTATAATAAAATAAATAAAATTTTAAAAACGTTTAGTATAAGTTATCATTCTTGATATTAAAATTATTTTGTTATGCTTTTAGACAAAAATATATTAAATAAATAATATATTTAACTTCATCATTCACTTTTAAAAACTCTAGCTGGTAAAACATATTTATTCTCAAATATCTTTTAAATATTTGCTTTGTTTAAAGAGCTTTAAGTATTTTAAATCCCTTATATTAATTTCACCGCCGTCTCGTCATCTCTCTCTGTCTGTCTTGGGCGGGCGGAAAAACAAAAGTAAAAAATGACCCACTTCCTGTGATCCGATCGAGCTGAAATTTGGCACACAGACACATCTCACCTAACAATGCATCGTATCAAAATTTCAGATCGATCGAACGTACCGTAATTAAATTAATGCATTTTTAGTTTATCCTTATATAACGTATGTAATTCAAATTCACAGTTTGTTATTGTTTTTTTCCCACGTGAGAGTTTGAGTTGACGCGTTGAGGCGACCCATCGAAGTACCGGCGTGCTTTTGTTTACATTTTACGTGTCATGCTGAGCTCGGCCCCCCCCCCTCTAGGGTTATGAAGCAAAGTTGAGTTAAGACAGATTCAGTCTGTAAATGTTTGTAGCGTTTGAAAATAATCAATACTGTTAGTTATGTCTCATATATAAGGGATTTATAGTCAAAAACTTTGTTTTTACGGGTTTGTTTTATTATATAAATGACAACCACTGACTTCTTTATACTTAATTTAAAGCAATACATGTGATTTTTATTTTAAAAGAAGAGGATTAAGGCATTATTTTTAAAAAAATAATTAAATTGCTAAATCCAAAACAGAAAAAAAAAGGATTAAGGTGAGTCTGTAGTTTATGTATGTCTCTGTTGTATGGCATAAATAAATATACAAAGGCAAACATTTTTAATATGATTGAAAGGAAAAATTTGGTAGTAAAACATAAAAAATATTTTTGAAAAAGAACATTACCCGGTTGGTAAGTTTATATATATCTTTGTGTAATTCTCTGAAATGAAAGGATAAAGTAGACTAAATTTTTAATATCTTTCAAAAGCACAAACAAATATTTAAATGAAACTTTCTACAATACTTGTATAACAAATACAAACTTTATAAAGTAACATTTTGGTAACATTGTAAATAAATTTTATCTTAATTTATAACCTGTCATAAGCTTCGGCTTTATATGCATGTCCATCTGCTGCTTCAACTGTAGTTACTTGCAAACCATGCTGAAAAGTCAACAATCGTGACAAGTGTCCCAAACCAGCACCAACATCTACAACTTGATTACAGCCACAGGTGCGGCTTAGTAAGTTAATTGTCTGCAAATGAATAGGTGGAAAGAGTTAAAGAAAGATTTTTTAACGACAACTTGATTTCAAAATATGAAATGAAATTCTTCATTCCGAGCTAAAAATGTACTTTTAATTAATTAAAAGATTAATAATCAGAGAAAATAATAAAATAATCTGTACAAATTTTTTTTTGCTTAAGATGGTAATGGCACTATCTATATCTTTGCCAATATTTACTAATAAAATTTCAAGTGCATATTTAATGTTTGTAAAAAAGGAATTGTTTTAATCTTATAATGTTAGAAATAGTATAATCTATTCTTGTTAAAATCTGTGATAATGTTTTTGTTATTACTAATGGACAAAAGAATGTGAATCTCACTTGCCCAAGCTGGTTGATTTCATGCTGCTTCTTAGGTTTAACATGTTTACGAAATACATGTTTCATGTCCGTGCATTGCCCATTTTTATAGTTAGGGGATCGAATGGGCTCATTTTCTAAAAATGGTGATATAAAATTAGAGGGCTGGAACCCATTCTCCTGCTTTCCAACATCAACTCTGCTCTCTTCTGAGATGTATGGTGACTCCAATAGTGCAGATGAAATATTATGCTTAGTTCCTGGTGATTCTATCTTGACTCCCTCTCTTCTCAGTGCTAAAGATTGTATGCAAACGTGGAGAGATAATAATGACAATGGAATAACACAAAAACTTGTTTGCTCATCTTTCATAACTAACATCCAAGTAAGTTCCGGTGGGTCAACTTTATCAAAATAGTCTTGTAATGACTTGGGAAGGTGGTCCCAGTGATTCCCAGTATAAAAGTCCTGTAAAATTATAATGTTAGGTACACTGCAGTCAGTATGTGAATGAAAAAAAGAAAAAGAAAGAAAGAAAATAAAGAAGATTTGGTTATGGGACTTGAGGAAATGCAAATAAGAGGGGCTATGGATGCTCACACATTAAGTGTCAAAATGAGTGAAACATAAAATTTAAACATATAAGACTTAAGATGGGATTTATTTTAAGGAATGCCATTGTTCATTTTTTAAATTGTATTTATGATAATAAAAAAAAAGATTTATTACTAATTTAATGTAGTGGTGTAGGCATCATTCACTTTATTTGCAGTTCCAAGACAGCATCTTAGCAGATAGTTTCCAAAACTTAAAAATAATAATACATGAAAAAGAAAGTGTAAGAACTTTAATTTGCTTCAGAGAAAATACATTATTTACCCACAAAGTGTGAGATAGCTACAATCTCTTGAAATGTTGTGAATACTTTTAAATGTGGCTAAACATAATCAATCTTTCTGAAATTGAGTTCTTCATTTTGTTGACAGGTTTTACTAGACTCACATGAAGTGCTCACAACCTGTGCACCATGCAAAAAATTGGAATTTTGTTTTCCTTTCTTATGTAGGATTTTAGGACTGATGTTTCTAATTCAGCTTTATTTGGTTATTTCCAGAAAATTTGCCTCATCCAAACCACCGTCCATTTAGAATGCTACTGAAATCATTTTTTTCCCTCCTCTAGCAAAGTTTTTAAGCAAGCTAAAAAAAAACAGATGTCAATAAGAATATGGACTTACATCCAAACCCTTGCCTAAATGAAGAAACATGGACTCAAATTAAAAAAAAACGCTAAAACTATAACTATACTAGACTATAGTCTTTAAGTGGATAGAAGTATAGAAAGTTCAAAGACTACTAAAACAATTGAGTTTTTTTTGTTTTTTTTTAAAGTAGTAGAGTGCGGTTTTGAGTCAAGGTGGAAAAAAAGAAAAAAAAGAAAGGGTATTCTAGATCTCAGCTTTACCAGGCCAGAAATTTTTACCTTAGTTTGTTTTTTTTAAATGAGGATTTTATTCTCAAAAAGTAAGGGAGTGTCTATTGGTACTCAAATACCAATAGCAGGTCCTTGCGGCTGCGGCTATTGGTAGTCAGCTATTTTTACCAACTAATGGGATAAAAGCAACATTTAATGGCTACTGATATAACCTTTTAAAATTCATCAATTATACCAAACTTCCTTGGTCTCATGGTTGAGAGTTGGACTGGTGAACTGAATGTTGAAGAATAGGCAGGGGTGTGTTTTTCAGTTGAGCCTAATGTTTTTTTTTCTTTTCTTACAAAATGTGTTTAAATGATCTATACCTTTTAAATATGAGGTTAGGTTGAGCGTTTATAGTATGCTAAACCTGGGACTAAAACTAATGAAATCAATTTAACATTCTTATACAGTGGGGCCCACTTAACTCGAGCCCGGTTAACTCGTCAGCTCTATTAAGTCAAGGAACCGCCAAATTCTCTCTTGGTCTTTGCATTATTTCATCGGTTAATTCGATTTTTTAAAGTCACCAAGCCCTAATATTTCGAGCACAAAAGAGCGCTAAATTTGCAGCTTAACATCGGTTAGCTCGATCCCCGTCTGTTCGCCTAGCAATGCACTTTGGCATTTTTAGTTCAAAACAGTGTTGACATCTCGCTTTCTTCGAGACTTCCGGCTATTGTGAGATTCTACGAGATTTCAATAAAAATTACCGGATGTTTTTACTTGTTTCAATATGATTCCGTTTGTTGAGTATGAGTATGTAATCACCAGAGATACTCGAAAATCGCGTTAGTGGTCTTTAATCCGTCATTATTTCGCTGTGCATGTTATATTATTATTAAACTTAATTCATTTTCTGAAGCATTAATCATTTTATTTTTAAAGATAAACGAATATCTTTAGAAAAGAAAAGAAAGGTTTGTATCGAGAATCGACCGTGGTTTCTATATAATTAAATAAAAAAATTTTTATTATTCTTTTAAAAGTTTGTTGTTGATTTGTTACCAGTAAGATCTGTCACTAACACGCGCATGGCGGTGAAATCAAATTTAATCAAATCATTTTCTTAATATTCTAGTAGATATATAATATACACGTCATCACTGTTGTAGGTCGAATTCTGATAAGGTCAAGGCCGCATTTGTGACTATTTATATTACAAGTTACACGTATCATTTGATTGACGGAGGAAATTCGAGTGCGGTCTCATAGTGACAGATATCCTGCACACTGCACGTCAAAAGCATTAAACTTAAAATTACCATATTGATATGTTTATTATTTTTAAATTCGCCGATTCGACGGGCATTGCAAACACGCGCCATGAGGCGAGGCGAAATATTTGACCTTTAACGCATGCGCAGACAATTATAAACTGGTAACTTTAAAAAAAAATTAAATTGAATTGAAACATGACCACAGAGACGTAATCAAAGTTATTTACTTCGGCAAATATATATATATATATATAAATTTCCGACTAGTCATAACTTTTCCCGACTATTTCCCGACTTTCAAGACCAGGAAAATTATTTTAAGAATTCCCGACTGAGTGGGAACCCTGGGTTATATTTAAATTATTTAAATTGATTGCAGTCTCACTACGTTATATTTAATTCGGTCCTTAAAAATGAACGGTCTTAACAACCTTAGGAAAGAGTGAAGAAATATTAGGGTCCCGATATTACGATACGATTCCGAATCGTCCCATCACTAATTAACGCACATCATGTATATAATTATAAAGAAATTTGAAGCGCATGTTAATATTTTGGGTTAGGTTTAGTTGCCTATTTTGTTACATTAAAATAGAAAAAACAAATATAGCAGCCAATAATACCATTTATTGAATGCACCGTTCTCTTTCCTTTTACCAAAATCAAAAGCTATAATAACTAGTTAATAACTACGTAAAATGAAATAGATCGTGGTAAAAATAAAAACAAAACCCGATCAGTCCAATGACCAACGGCGCGGGTTGGTCATTGGCAACGCCACCAGCCACCAGTTACAAATACTAAAGACTAATACTAATACGAGTTTTTAGGCATATTATTCAACATCAAACTCAGAATATCACCTAGTAGTAGTTTTAATAACAATTAATAAGAGCGGACTACCAATAGACTCAATAGTCGACCAATAGTCGACAGTCGGAAGTGGCTATTGGTAGTGGAGTACCAATAGCCGCAGCCCAAACCAAAAAGTAAAAGAAAAATAAAACCGAGCTTCAGCTTACACTTACTTATTATTAATTTATAATTGATAAATGTAATTAAGGTGGTAGTTTAAGGGTCTTTGTTAGAGTTTAGGGTAAGCCTGGGTATTAATTATAAATTAGTAATTATTAGGTTAAGTTATAAATTATAATAATAATGATTATGACATAAAAATGATTCAAAATCTTACATTATTAATCATTATTATTATTCATTATAATTATATTATAATGATAATGTAAGATTTTGAATCATTTTTATGATTTTAAATCTAACTAACTCACATCACATACTTACCGACACATATGCATCTATGACCCAACGATATTCATGTAGCAAGACTGATAGTTTATTAACTTGATCTCGAATAAAATTTGATGTATTTCTGTTAGATGTAACAAATTTAGCCATGTTAAAAAAAAATTAAAATTTTAGTTGGCTTGATAGGTGTTCTTGTAAGCTTTTCTTGAATTTCGGTAGTTACTTTAAAAAGGTGTCACCGAGACAGAAGAGTTCGACCGAGATAAGGCTAGATCATTAGATCTAATAATGTATTAATTTTAAAAACGGCATTAAAAATATAGCGAATATCAATATGAGTTTTCAGAAATAAATTTAAGTTATATTTAAATTTGGTAGATATCTACCTTAAACTTAAACAAATCTAAATATTACGTGGCAAATGTATTTTGTTAAAATTTATTATGACTTTAATGAAATATAATTAATTGATAAAAAATCAAATGACCTTACTGTGAAGTGAGAAGTTAAAAGCATCTAATTTTAAATATTAATATTAATGGATTTTAATCTATTCGCACAAAAATTATAAACCTACGCTAAAATATTTATTGAGGCAATTTTTAAAAAAATGTTTGATGTAAGAGAATGAGAAAATACTTGTTTTGGGAGGTCTAAATAATGATACATAAATTATATTATTAAAATAATTCGTGTTTTCCAAAGCTATCCTACATGCTATCCTTAAGGACATGATGTATTTTTGGGAGGGGTTACGATATCATATAGTAAGGACCACTGTTCCCTCTAAGGTTCGTTTTTATACAAATTTGCCGCGTGGTACCTCTAATCTGCTGCGCGGCGTCGGTAAGATAACTTCGCGGCCACGCAGCTTAAAGGAAACATTGGTAATGACTGATGGATATGACATCTTGTTTTTGTGAAAATTGGTGTCTATTTTAACGACACTGAACTTTAAATCTAAAATAATAGCGGTTACACAAATAAATTTCTGCATTCCTAAGCAATAAAACAAACACATGTATGTCACGTTGTTTGTTGTTGAGCCTTCTCGTCCATGAGGGGCATCCACCGATCATCGTCGGCGTCCGCGATTCCTCCAAGGGCATAGGACACCTACGAGAGACCTCCAGGCATCTCTATCCTGGGCCAGCTTCTCCAGGATCTTCCATTCATGGCCAATTCTCATGATGTCTGCCTCCAATTCTCGGCGCCAAGTGTTTCTTGGACGGCCTCTTTTCCGCTTACCCTGTGGGTTCCATTTCAGGGCTTGCTTTGTTGTGTTAGGAGCAGGTTTTCTTAGTGTGTGACCAATCCACCTCCACCGCTTCTGGAGAATCTCTTCCTCAATGGGCTTCTGTTTTGTCCGCTGCCACAGTTCCTGGTTGCTGATTTTGTCTGGCCAGTGAATTCTGAGGATCCTTCTTAAACAGTTGTTGATGAAGGACTGGATTCTGGTCAAGTTTACGGCCGTTGTTCTCCATGTCTCGGCTCCATATAGCAGCACAGGTTTTACCATAGCGTTAAAAATCCTTACTTTTAACTTGCTGCCTAAGTTGTTAGAGACCCAAACATTCTTGAGTTGCTGGAAGACTGCTCTTGCTTTTCCGATCCTTATTTTGACGTCCGCATCTGTACCACCTTGTTTAACTACCACGCTGTCAAGGTAAACAAAACTGTCCACCTCCTCAAGGGACTTCTCCTTCAAGCATAATGGGTGATGTACTGGTGGCATTAACCTTGAGGATTTTACTCTTCCCTTTGTGAATGTTGAGACCCATGCTAGCAGAAGTGGCTGCGACAATGTTTGTTTTCTCCTGCATCTGCTGTTGGGTATGTGCAAGAAGGGCAAGATCATCAGCAAAGTCAAGATCATCCAGTTGATCCCACAAGGTCCATTGGATGCCATTCCTTTTCTGCTGTGTAGATGTTTTCATCACCCAGTCAATGGCTAACAGCAGGAGGAATGATGACAGCAAGCAACCTTGTCTCACACCAGTCTTCACCTGGAACGCATCTGTCACCTGCTGGCCATGGATAACTCGGCAGTTTATCTCCTCGTACATGTTTCTGATTATATCCGTAATCTTCTGTGGCACCCCGTAATGCCTTAGCAATCTCCACAGGGTTTGCCTGTCAACACTGTCGAAAGCTTTTTCATAGTCAACAAAGTTGACATAGAGCGGTGAGTTCCACTCTAGTGACTGCTCTAGAATGATGCGCAGTGTCACTATCTGGTCCGTGCAGGATCTATTGGTGCGAAAGCCAGCTTGTTCGTCCCGCAACCGAGGGTCTACAGCGTTTTTCATCCTGTTAAGTAGTAAACGGTTGAAAACCTTTCCTGGGATGGACAGCAGGGTGATCCCTCTGTAGTTCGAGCAGGAGCTTCAGTCTCCCTTCTTTGGGATCTTGATAAGGTATCCCTCTTTCCAATCGGAAGGAACTTGCTCCTCTTCCCATATCTTCATAAACAGAGGGTGTAGCATTTCCACACTGGTTTCCAAGTCCGCCTTCAGTGCCTCTGCTGGGATGCCATCGGGTCCCGCAGCCTTTCCATTTCTGAGTTGTTTAATGACCCTGCTAATCTCTTCTTTGGTGGGACTATTACAGTCAATTAGCAGGTCATTATCGCCTGGTTGGATATATGTCACGTTACTCATCATTAAAGACTTACATTTGAAACAATGGCTCGGACTTCAAGATCGCTTTGGCTCTGTATTCGCCGTTTCGATTCTGGAAGATATTGTGGAAAAGCAAACGGTTTTCAATCAAAGTCATTGACATGTTTAGAGAGTTTGGCATCCGTTATCTTATATATATATATATATATATATATATATATATATATATATATATATATATATATATATATATATATATATATATATATAAAATTCTCTTCGTGGGACCATGCGAGGCAAGCTGCAAGTATGTGCAACTGAGCATGACGAATGACCCTCGCTGGGGTCAACTAAACACAGTTAACGGTTGGCAAGCGAAGGTAGTGGAGGGGTGGGGCATGTCTTGAGACAGCAATGTTTTTTTAAATTCACTTTCGAAGTTCCTGCACAGTGTGTATGTATTTCGTAGTATATTGGTTATTACATCCGCCTAACATGCGGAAGGTCTTAGGTTCAAGCCCAAGCGGCAACATATGTTTTTTTTAATTTTTAAAAATGTCAATGCCTATTCTCCCCCCCCCCTTCTTAGCAAACATAAACACCGCTTCGCATGTCACGGAAAAAAGCTTCGTTCAATGTTATATCAATTCCTTCACCAGGTACCTGTCTGTTTCTATTGGTCGCATATTTCGTTCATGGACGAAGTTGTTGCTCTCCAACTTGGCTTCATGGCTGTAATATTTGTTTATATATTATGGCAATGTCCGAAATACTTACCACAAATGCTTCGGTGGTCCCCCAACGTTCACTCGCGTTGTTCCCATTTGTTCGTGCTACTGTTTGTGTCCGTTCTCCCCCTCCGCTTTTTTCTTGCACTATCTATGAGCAAGTCTGCGGCGTATGCTATGCCGCGTGACGTCTAGTGAGAAAATATTTTCCTTCCCAAAGTCAGGCCAGATGGCAGAAATATTTTTACCCCAGATAACTAGATACGTGTGTGCCCCACTGAATTCCTTTATGCGCACGTTAGCATATACTCAAACCAAGCGTTAATGAGTCCTCTCTTGTTAGGTTCTTACAAGAGTCCTGTCAGTGCCCCCCCCCTTTTCCACCCAAAACTCCGAAAGCGTGCCTGTTAACTCAATAGAATATTTTATTTAAATTCAAATTATTTACATTTTACAGCAGCAGTGTACAAAATAATAATACTAATTATAATAATAAAATAAATAAAAACTAAAGTATAACAATTGTGAGTGTGTTCTTTCAGAGCGTTTCAGAACTTGTTGTTCAGCCCAACGTCGTCATTATTACGGTTGTAACTTAATAAATTAATGTGGCGAAATTCACATAGGAAATATATTTAAAGAAATGATAAATGATGCCTGATAATTGCAGTAGTCTATAATAACTAGGTGAGTTGTTTTCACATATAATGGGTTCCTTACAAAGTTCAGCCATTAAGTAAGGTTCTAAACGTCTAAATCACCCAGAGACAGAGAGAGAGAGAGAGAGAGAGAGAGGGAGAAAGAGAGAGGGAGAAAGAGAAAGAGAGAGAGAGAGAGAGAGAGAGAGAGAGAGAGAGAGAGAGAGAGAGAGAGAGAGAGAGAATGTGTGTGCGTGTTGATGTGCAATTGAGTCTAAACTTAGAAAATGACGTCAGTAACAAGGGAGGCCAAAATTTAATAAGGATGTAAAAAAACAAACTTCAGGCAGGACTGGCTTGTTAGATGTGTCAGTTTTATAGCAGGTCTCCCTTCCTAGAAGAGCAATAATAATCTTGTTTCACAGCAAACGTTTTTAAAATATTAAAAATTACAAGATTTAGTAGCTGCGAACATTGGCTCTGTACACTTGGTTCGTTACATGAATTTGACCAATGATAGTCTCCCTTTTCAGTATCCAATTATGATTGTGTTTTGATTTGCAGGAACGCAAGTTTCCTTGTGCTCAGCAAGTACGCTAAGACGAATTTTATTTCTTTTAAAATTTATAATAATACGTTTCATTGTGCTAAGTTGAGGGCAGGGTCAGTGCTTAATCATTTCAAGGCTTCCAGCTATTACGAGTTCCCCAACATTCCATAAATCGATGATTCAGCATTGCCGTATGTGCTGACTAAAGGTTGCCATGGCCTTTGCTTTGTGACCCCAACATCTGCCTCTGGCTTCAGCCTGGCCACAGTCAGTCTTATAATTGATACTAATACTACCATCAGAGGCGTCACTTGGGTTGGTGTCACCCCGTGCTGTTTGTCATGGTGTCACCCCCTCACAACTTACCCCCGAGTCTACCAGTGCGAAATTACGGGAACACACACAATTTTACACTTTGATGTTACCCCTTTTGATGGTGTCACCCGGTGAGGTCCGCACCCCCGAACCCCCAAGTGACGCCACTGAATACCATGTATTGGGGTCATTTTTTTTTGCATACCCCGAACCCCAACACGCACTGACTATTTGAATGGTTATTTATTTTAAGGTCAAGGTGAAATGCTTGACCCGATGCAGGTCTCTGTGTTTTATTCACTTGGCCTAAATGTGGATATTTCATGTGTAAAAAATATCCTAGATAACATTTCAAGTTCAAGGTTCTGTTTGCTTTAAAGCTGAAGTTGAAATATAGTTTTAGTTTTAGCCTGTCAATATTTCAGTGTGCTTGTAAGTTGGTTTATCTTACTGGTGTCAAGTTGTGTACATCATATTTTAAGTTATTGTTTTGTCGACGGCATTCACATATCGCTTATGTTTCTGCTCCCTGTGCCTTCGATAAATGCTTGAATGTATATGTTTTATCGACGTGTGTAGTAGTGTTTATACCTAAACTAGGCCAAGTCGGGATGTGTAACTCCAGTGCGGGGGCAAAGTTCCAGTTTTACAAATGAGTCATTGTTCATGTGTCCGTTCTGGTGAAAGCGAAGTCAACGAAATTTAGTTGATGCCAAAACGACAGTGTTTTCGTACTTTCGTGCCCTTGAGCCTAATCAAGCCTTCTGTCTATTAACTAATTGATTAACTTTCCAAATATTCACACTTCTCAAGTACTCTTAAAAGTGTTAATCTTATAGATTTGTTTTTGTACATTCATATTATTGTATTATTATTTTCTCCAAATCTACATATGAAAACAAGCCAATGATCGCGATAAACCATAAGTTCATCTGATCCTTAGGGGCCGTCCATAAATGACGTTTATTCACTACCCCTCCTCTCTTCACGCGTCGTCACAAAAACTTAGACCCCACTCCAATATGACGTCACAAAGCTTTGACCCCCCCCCCTTTAAAAGCTGTCTTTTATATTTCAAAAAGAGCATGTTTCAAATCACTTTTTTGTCATTTAAGTATGTATTTAGTGAAAGGTTGCACTCTAATATCGTAACACGCGTGAAGCAATGTAAAACGACATAAAATAAATTGTAAGCAATACAATTTTTAAGTGGAACTTGTATTTAAAGTTGCGATTTTTGATGTGGCATCACATTTCTCAAACATCCCCCTCCCACTCGTAACACATCGTCACAAATGTGTGGACCCCCCCCTCCCCCCTAGGTGCGTGACGTCATGTATGGACGGCCCCTTAGTAAATATAGCAATTTTAAATATTTCTCTACCCCTCCCCCCGCCCCCTTTTCTGTCTTACAGTTGATTTCGGAGGTGTGAACTGGGCAATACTAAATTAAAAAAAAATTATATAAAAAAGATGTCCCAAGTATTCGAGCGCGTGATGATGTGGGTGGCTGCCATCATGTACGGTGTCTGGGTGTTGGTGAAGATCGCTAAAGACGTTTTCGCCGTGGGTTTCGGTGAGGTGTTCCGGAAGAAACCGATCGCCAAACCGGCATGTCTGGATGACCCAAGCCTGGGGACTCACGGAATTCTCACTTTAGAGGTATCAGGTTTGGCAGTAGTGAGAACCGAATGACAAATCCTTTAGTTTTTTGTGGTTTTTAAAAAAATATAAATATAACCATTACATACTTAATATAATGACGGACAAACACATATTTAAAAAGAGAATGAGGGAAGGAGAAATAAAGATGCATAAAGAGAGAGAGAGGTAGAGAGAGAGATAGAGAGAGAAGGGCAGGAAAAAATGGGGAGAGAGATACGGTTCAAATCCAATCCTCTTTCCTTCCCCACATCCCCCCAAAAAAGTAAAGTCAAAAGTCTTATTCGTATACACCATAACATAATCCCAATTTTAATTATATATCCTTCAAACTGAAGTCAGTGAAAATTCATTACGTGGCCAGTGGACCTGAAGACAAACCTTTGATGCTTTTTGTTCATGGTTTTCCTGAATTTTGGTTTTCTTGGAGATACCAGATTAGAGAGTTTCAAAAGGATTACAGGTTAGTCAGTATTAAGATTGTATTCTTTTTGAATCGATATAATAATACTAGGGGCAAGTACCCGGCTTTTCCAGGGTTTAACAACAACAGCAACAAAAACAAAAACAACAACAAAAACAACAACAAAACAACAAAAACAAAACAACAACAAAAACAAAACAACAACAAAAACAACAACAAAACAACAAAAGCAAAACAACAACTACAACATCAACAAAGCAACAACAACAAAACAACAACAGCAACAACAACAGCAACAACAACAAAGCAACAACAACATGAAGGACATTGTCGTCGCAGGGCAAGGGATGTGGACAACAACAACAACAACGGCAAAAACAACACAAAAACAACAACAGCAACAACAACAAAAACAACAACAAATGCAAAAACAACAAAAACAAAACAACAACAAAAACAACAACTACAACAACAACAGCAACAACAACAAAGCAACATTTTATTTTATGGCGATAGTCGCCTTCTTGTTAATCTCGACACCAAAATGTTTATTATTTTGCGTCATTATTTTACGTCTTAATTTTCAATAATTTTTATTTTATATAGCTCATATTAGGAAAAACTACATTTTGGGCCCCCGGCCCCCAGTATCTTATATATATGGAACGAAACCTGTTTAATAACCTTTCCGGTATAATTTTGTGTACGTGTACCAAATTTCACGTTATTTGGTTGTCTGGATCTTGAGTTATTAGCGAACAGACAGACAGACAACAAATGCGTCTTATATGTATAGAGATACTAGGGGCAAGTACCCGGCTTCTCCCGGGTTTAACAACAACAGCAACAACAACAAAAACAACAACAGCAACAAAACAACAAAAACAAACAACAAAAACAAAACAACAACAACTACAACAACAACAGCAACAACAACAAAACAACAACTACAACAACAACAGCAACAACAACAGCAACAACGACAAAACCAACAACAGATACAGCAACAGCAACAAAACAACAAACACAAAACAACAAAAAAAACAACAAAATCAACAACAAAACAACAATAAAACAACTACAACAACAACAGCAACAAAAACAAAGCAACAACAACAAAACAACAACCACAACAGCAACAACAACAAAGCAACAACAACATGAAGGACATTGTCGTTGCAGGGCAAGGGATGTGGACAACAACAACAACAGCAAAAACAACACAAAAGCAACAACAGCAACAGCAACAACAACAGCAACAACAACAGCAACAACAACAGCAACAACAACAAAAACAACAACAGCAGCAACAACAAAAACAACAACAGCAACAAAACAACAAAAACAAACAACAAAAACAAACAACAACTACAACAACAACAGCAACAACAACAAAGCAACAAAAACAAAACAACAACTACAACAACAACAGCAACAACAACAGCAACAACGACAAAACCAACAACAGCAACAGCAACAACGACAAAACCAACAACAGCAACAGCAACAAAACAACAAAAAAAAACAACAAAAAAACAACAAAACAACAATAAAACAACTACAACAACAGCAACAAAGCAACAACAACAGCAACAGCAACAACAACAGCAACAACAACAGCAACAACAACAAAAACAACAACAGCAACAACTACAAAAACAAAACATCAACAAAAAAATCAACAACAAAACAACAACAAAACAACAACTACAACAACAACAATAACAAAGCAACAACAACAAAACAACAACTACAACAACAAAACAACAAAAGCAACAACAACAAAGCAACAACAACAAAAAAATTATTTTATGGCGATAATCGCCTTCTTGTTAATCTCGACACCAAAATGTTTATTAATTTGCGTCATTATTTTACGTCTTAATTTTCAATAATTTTTATTTTATATAGCTCATATAGGGAAAAACTACATTTTGGGCCCCCGGGCCCCAGTATCTTATATGTAAGAAACGAAACCTGTTTAATAACCTTTCCGGTATAATTTTGTATACGTGTACCAAATTTCACGTTATTTGGTTGTCTGGATCTCGAGTTATGAGGGAACAGACAGACAACCAGACAGACAACAAATGCGTCTTATATATATAGAGAGATAACATATAATATATAATACTAGGGGCAAGTACCCGGCTTCTCCCGGGTTTAACAACAACAGCAACAACAACAAAAACAACAACAGCAACAACGACAAAAACAACAACAGAAACAGCAACAGCAACAAAACAACAAAAACAAAACAACAACAAAAACAACAAAATCAACAACAAAACAACAACAAAACAACAACTACAACAACAACAGCAACAACAACAAAGCAACAACAACAAAACAACAACTACAACAACAACAGCAACAACAACAAAGCAACAATAACAAAACAACAACAAAGCAACAACAACAAAACAACAACTACAACTACAACAGCAACAACAACAAAGCAACAACAACAAAACAACAACTACAACAGCAACAACAACATGAAGGACATTGACGTCGCAGGGCAAGGGATGTGGACAACAACAACAACAACAGCAAAAACAACACAAAAGCAACAACAGCAACAACAGCAACAACAACAAAAACAACACAAAAGCAACAACAGCAACAACAACAGCAACAACAACAAAAACAACAACAGCAACAACAACAAAAACAAATCAACAACAAAAACATCAACAACAAAACAATAACAAAGCAACAACAAAACAACAACAAAACAACAACTACAACAACAACAGCAACAACAACAAAGCAACAATAACAAAACAACAACAAAAGCAACAACAACAAAGCAACAACAACAAAAAAATTATTTTATGGCGATAATCGCCTTCTTGTTAATCTCGACACCAAAATGTTTATTAATTTGCGTCATTATTTTACGTCTTAATTTTCAATAATTTTTATTTTATATAGCTCATATAGGGAAAAACTACATTTTGGGCCCCCGGGCCCCAGTATCTTATATATAAGGAACGAAACCTGTTTAATAACCTTTCCGGTATAATTTTGTGTATGTGTACCAAATTTCACGTTATTTGGTTGTCTGGATCTTGAGTTTTTAGGGAACAGACAGACAGACATCCAGACAACAAATGCGGCTTATATATATAGAGATATAGAATATCCACACACTTACGAAAACAAAATATAGAAAAAAATATGCCTACTCTTAAAAGTGTTATTCTTACAGATTTGTCCTTGTAATATTCTTACAGATTTGTCCTTGTACTAATATATATATATATATATATATATATATATATATATATATATATATATATATATATATATATATATAATATATATATATATATATATATATATATATATATATATATATATATATTGTTTGAAAAGTTTGTTGATGAAATCCTGCAAAAATCTTAACACCCCACTCTCCATTAACTTATAAAAACAAAGTGTGCATTGTACACAAGTAATGCGCATACATCGTTGTATGTTTCGCTTACATCCATCATGGATAACAGTACAATTTCCCAGTGATGTGTCCGTTTCATATCATCTCATCACTCCAGGGTTGTGGCATACGACCAGAGAGGATACGGGGACTCCCAGAAGTCCAAGCGGGCCGGCGACTACTCCCTGAAGTATCTGGTTTCTGATGTCAGGGAAATTATCTTAGCACTTGGTATGGAAAAATACACAATAGTTGTATTTATATATTTATTTTGATTGGATCTTAGGTATTGTTATGAAAGTTTAAGACCTATGAAGATTAAGGCACTTAACAATAAAAAAATTCACTCTCGTGTATTAAAAAAAAACACCTTTATTCATGTTTTATTTTTAGAGCCCCTTCTATCCAGATGCACATTTATTTAAGCTCACTAATTTAGAGTTTATTTTGGAGGAAGAATACAACCCCAAAGGATAACAATGTTTGAAGTGTAAAGTTTTAAATCATCGCATAGAATCTTGATACGCTAAGGCAGCTGTTCCCATAAACCCGAAATGTTTTCTGGGGGTCGCCAACTGTCGACTAACAATTTTTCACTAAAATGCAAATTTGCTTTATTTTGTAAAATCTTTATTGAAAATGACTTATTTAAATTTCATGGTGGTCGCGGGTGACATGGCTTTCATATTAAAAAATGGGTTTTTAATGACCAACCCAAAAGAATACTGAAGAGTTTTACCATTTAAAACCAGAAAAGGGCAGTAACTCATTTTCCCGCCAAAATTGGCAGCAGCTTTTACAAGTGAACTCCTCACATAAACTCCCTCCGATTCTCTTCAAGGTTACAAACGCTGTGTCCTGGTTGGCCATGACTGGGGAGCAGTCGTGGCCTGGAGTTTCGGACATCGTTATCCTGAAATGTTGGATGGGCTGATAGCCATGAGTGTGCCGCCCATGCCAATCGGCATCGAATTCATCAACACGCACAGAGAACAACAAAAAATGTCATGGTACAGTATCGGGTTTAAATCCTTAATTATCCTAGATTTTTTTTTCATTATAGGTTTAGTCATTGGTATGAGTAATTGTGGAGTATGAAAGGTGATGTGAAATTGTAGGAAATAAACTTGTATTTGAGATTGTGCAGGGTGGAACAAAGGCGTTTGGGGCTTAGAAAAAGCTTGGACTTTGATATCTATAAGCTCTCAAGAAAGCATATGGAATATTAAAATGTGTACCGAAATGGTGGATGTTGTTTGAATTCTGACATATTAGCTATGAGAAATATAAAAGTAAATTTGTTTAAAATCACAAATGAAACGAATTCATAATGTTTATATTCAATGAATATTATAATATTTCTGCCTTCATTCTCAACAACCGTAAAATTTAAATGAGTTGTAATAAATTTGATACATGCAATGTGAGTCCGAAAGGTTTATGGCAAATAAAAACATTAGTAAATATTTAAACAACAAACATTTTATCATAAAAAGAACAACATTAATTTTTTTAAAATAATAATATGTTTAGTTCACTGTACAGATTTCGTTGTGCTCCCAATCTCTTTAAAGTGAGTGCGGGTGTGTTTGTGGGGGGGGGGTAGGGGCAGTGGCGGATTTAGGTTTGTCTGCGTGGGGGGGCAGGAGAATTTCCAGGGGCGCCGCAATTTTTTTTATTCAATCACTTAGTACAAATATTTCTAGGAGCTGAAATTGAAATGAAATTCATTTGTTTAAATTGCTCGTTCTGCAATGAAGATTAGAAATTTGATATGAGATTCACTCTTATTGCTATATTTTATGTTGAATAAAAACAAAACATTTCTGCTCACTTGAGATTTACTTTATAAGTTTTCATCTTAAGAGACTGTTGCATTCTCAAATATGAAATCTAAGGTGTGTTGTTTATGTGACATACATTTTCAGAGTTGCCCTGTGGCAACTTGCTAGACAAGAAGAAACATCTAGTCTTACGTAGATTTGGTTAATCAATTGAATTTATGAAAATGGTAGTTAATTTGGGAGCTGTTATTTGTGACAAAATCTAAATTTTTAATAATCCTTTGTGTTCACTTTCAATTGCTGAATATCGTAGCAGACTTTAACGTAGAAAACTCAGCATAATAAGTTCATAGCCCAAAGACTATAAACTTATTATGTTTTGATAATGAGGTATAGTTTGATTCAAGTTTTTATATGCCTCCAATAGTTTGTTGTACCATCTGCAAGATGACCCATCAGTTTGTTCAGCTTGACATAAATAGCAGTGACAGTAACTCAAACAAATAACTAAGTGTTAAATAATAAATGCTGCGTTGATCATTCAAAATACATTATTTAATATTCTTTTTGTTTACATCAAACCATTGCAATGAATCTCTTCAATATACAAACAATTGCTTTATATTCAGGTCACAAATGAAAACAAAATATAATGTATTTTAACAAATGTTAATAATTAATAAAAGTCCTAAATAATTAAAGAAATCATTTATCATATACATAATATATGCATATATCATATGTAAGATAAAAAGATGACAGTATATTATGAACTTAGTTGCAAAGAGAACAACTTATTTTTAAATCCTTTATATTAACTCGTGGTGTCTGCTTGCTTGCGCCCTTGTCGCCAAAACTTTGGATCGATTTTTAACCCACTTGCTCGTAAGCTAGCGAGCTGAAATTTAGCAGGCAGTTTCGTGCCGATGATAAAAACGGTGTAGTTGGATCATCGGATCATCAGCCATTTTATCTCTATTAAGTTCGCCTGCCATAATTTTCTTTTTTGCAATTCGTTTTTCTTTAAATTCTGTTTTAACATCCAATTTGGAACAATTTTCGGTAATAAATGATTTGACATCTACAATTCAGAATTTCAAAAGCTTCATCGATTCTCATTCAAACAAACTTATTTCTTCTAAAATTGATCAATTGTTTTGCAAAGGCGTTGCAGGTAGTTTGATAACATGAAGATAACTTTTGTACAAATCGTATCAGAAAAACAAAAGAATATTTTGTTATTAAAAAAGATTTTCCCATAGCTTCTGCTCTGACACTTCATTTATATTCTGTTGATTCCCCTGAATCAAGTGTGCCTAGAATAGCAAAGAATGATTCAACAACTGAATGAACTGCATGCTTAACACTTGCACATCTTGTATCAGCAAGTCGTTTCAGAGTAACTTCTGTTGATTCATATTGAGATTTCTGGTGTTCTTTAAGAGTATGTAGACGTGGTAAACTAGACGTAAGGAATGCATACAACTTTTCAGCTGTGCCGAAAAACAACTGTGCATCAGTGTTTACAGACATTGCTTCGATAGTAACTAAATTCAAAACACGGGCACAACAATTGGGTGAAAGTTTCTTATTTGTGTTTGAAGGGCACTCTTAATTCCAGAGTATGCATGTCCTCGACAGAGTGTGAAATCAATGTTTCGCTTTTGTAGTTCCGTTAAAATCTTCTCAGCAAATGCGGCAGCTTTTTAAAATTTATTTACTTAAGTCCCATAACCGGTGGTCGTAGGGGGTCCTAATGTTTCCATTAGAACTTACTAGGGGCGGGGCTTGGTAGACCTAGGTGGGCGCCCCCTCTCCCTTCCAGGTCAGTGGAGGATTTTCTTAGCGTTAATGACTCCATTTTTATTGTGGCTTTAACGTGGGCTAGATCCCACTCCCCTCCGCTTGTGAGGCGAGCGCACTATTGACTTCACTACCCAACCGCTGTTTACTAAAGTATAAAGGGCTATAAATTATAAATCTTTCCACAACATGTCTTGATTTAAAAAAAAATTAACTTAAATAAACTGACATCTGATCAATTCTAGATATATTAATGGTTGAATCAATAATTAAATAAAATAATTATGCAGACTTAACTTCCTTATCAATTGTCGCCGATAATTCAGATGCGAGATTTAAACCAGATATTACAGTTTCATCATTTGAGATACGATATTTAGCAAGTAGTTTGATTTTGATTAGAAGTTTAGTGTTTAGCAATCTTTTTTTTCTGCTCTAGTGATACCTTTTTAGTGTTCAGCGAGGGCGTCTTTAGTGGGCGCCATTTTAGACCCAACAGGGGCGCCATTTTAGACCCAACAGGGGCGTGGGGGGGGCAAGCCGACCCCCCTGCCCTATAGCTAAATCCGCCACTGGGTAGGGGGCATACAAGTTGATTACACATGTCGTCACAATCATCTGCTCGTATTCGATGTTTAAGTACTCATGACTCACCCACCAATTATTATTATCTGTCCACATTTACAGGTACATGATGTTCTTTCAACTCCCCTTCCTGCCTGAGCTGTATCTCAGATTGAAAAACTTCGAGGCCCTGGAGAGCTGCTACGGCGTTACGAAAACCGACGGCCTCTGCTTCTCAGACGCTTTCCACAAACCGATGACAACAGAAGAGTTGAACGCATACAAATACACGTTCTCGCAGCCAGGTAAATCTATTTTAAGTTGAGTTTAAATTTTAAACACATCCGACGCTGGGGATTGAGTCCACGAACTCTCAGAAATTAGTCACATAAAAGTTTATTCAATACACTTCAGATGCGAGTGTCGGTGCTTATCTTTGTTTTAATATTTTTATTTACATACAAGTACAAGGACTACATTACAATGGTTCATACCAATGTACATTTTGTATGTTTTGAAACGTTTTATTATTATTTTACAAATTTAGCTTAAAATTATCATTTTAAAGTTCATTCCTAATTTTTATCGATTTACTAACTTGGATGATTACAATTAAAATGTCGTGAGTTCTTGAAGTATTTTTAAAAGAAGATCAAATATTTTAGTCGATCACTTTCTCTTCATCCGCGATCAATGTATCCAGATCAAATATATTAGTTAAACTTAAACATTTAAAACCGCTATTAAAAATAAGTGTGAGGTACATGACACATAACTAGCTCCTTTTACAATCAATGTACTTTTTAAGTAAAGAAGCTGACATGCAACAGATTGAGCTAATTGACACAATGACTCGTACTTCACAAATAAATTCAAGGGGTGCCAGCATCGGCTTAATTCAAGGGGTGCCAACATCTTCTTAATTCAAGGGGTGCCAACATCGACTTAATTCAAGGGGTGCCAACATCGCCTTAATTCAAGGGGTGCCAACATCGCCTTAATTCAAGGGGTGCCAACATCGCCTTAATTCAAGGGGTGCCAACATCGCCTTAATTCAAGGGGTGCCAACATCGCCTTAATTCAAGGGGTGCCACCATCGCCTTAATTCAAGGGGTGTGCCAACAGCATCTTTATTCTAGCCCAACTTGAGCGACACATTAGTTTAGTCTCTAAATAGATGAGGCGCCGTTTCCAAACTTCGCTCAGGGTGCCAGCCGCTTTTCCTTGGCATGGTCTTGCGTGTACCTTGTCCCGTTTCCATTGCTAAAACTCCTTTCTCCCATTGTAAACACTCTGTATCTCCCCACACTCACCTTTCCTGACAGCCCTACCAAATGATTGTTGCCATTAAACCAGAGGGAAAATACCTTCCAATCTCATCCAACACATTTTTAAAAAAAATATACCGAGATAGCACTTTTTAAATGTAAAATCTTACGTTGATCATTGTTCTGTAGGGATTAAACATTGTCAACCCCATTCACCTAAATGGAGACAAATATTAATCTGTTTTTACGTGTTCTCGTATAAAAAAAAATCAGGGGATTTAACTCCTCCAGTCAACTACTACAGAGTTATTCTAGGTGAGCGAGAGATACACGATCTGAAGTACGACATGCCCACCTTGCTTCTCTGGGGCTCTAAAGACCGGTGTGTTTCTGTCAAGTGCGCTGACGTAGTTGAGGAGAGGATGCCGTATGTCACAGTGAAACGCATCCCGGAAGCCGGGCACTTCGTACAGATGGACGCACCGGATCAAACGAACAAGGCTATCAGGGAATGGCTGAATGGACTCACAGACACCAAATGAATGAAGGAAAAGTATCCCAAATATTCACACGCTTTCGTTGGAATGCCGTTTACATTGTTAAAAAAATGCATCTTAGTGATATTTAGTTGAGAAGTGAATCTGAAACAAGTACATGAAAAAAATACCCCAAAAAAAGGCGTTATCCAAACTTCTTGAGTATATAAATGTTCAACAGCTGATGAAATCTCTCATGAAAGCGCCCAATAGGCATGATAACGTTAAACAAGAGACATCACTCAGAACATTTTTTAAGGATAATCAATTGTAATGGATAATTCTAAACATAACTATTTCAACACTGGAAGGCAAATATACTCAAGCCTTAAACAAAATCAAATTAAAGGATACACGACTCGTATTGATGTGCATGCTGCATTCCCCCCCCCCTAGATTACCAATATTTGTATGCATTTTTATAATCTACTCAAGACTCAATATGTTTTACTGACTAAACATTCTTAATTAATTGATTCTCTTTAAATTCTGAATAAATACGTTGAATGTTTGCAAGCTGTTGTTGGATTTTGTTGTCCTACCCTAGTTAATTAAATAACCGGAAAGCGTGTGTTGTTTGTTGTTGAGCGGACATGTTAACTATTGAGTGACGTCATGGTCGATGAATGTTGAAGAAACTGTTCCCATTGAATAATGAGACACACAACGCTTATGTTTAAAAGTAGAGAGATTGTAAATATTTTTTTAAAATGGATTTTTTTAAAAGTAAAGTTTGTTTCCCAAATATAATTTTAAACTACTTCTAGATACATCTCAAGCATTTGATATTTTTAATATCGCACACGTTGTTAATAGTGTTAAAATCTGTTTGTCTATACCAGAGGTTCTCAACATGGAACATTCTTCTCCCCATTCCCACATGGGTACAAAGTTGGTAGATAAAAGAAAAAGAAAGTTGAGAGCACTGCAGATGTCGTTTTTCTTCATTTTGTTTTTACATAAGATCTTTTCATCATGTTAATGGTGACGGGTTGTTCTTGCAAGAAATTATTAAAAATACAGCAGTGGGAATCTCTGAGAAGATCAAAAGAGATGAGCAGAAGACCTCACATGTGTGCTCTTAGCCATGGGGATAAAAAAATTAAAAATAGCAGGAGGTAGGCGCATGCACCAGAATTTTATCAAAAAATGTTCATCTCAAAGTCTAACACAAGGGATGGGATTAAGAAGGAGGTGACAACATCGCCGTTCTGAATCCCCTTCTTCTCTTTGGAACGCTTGTTTCATCATAACATTGTATAACAGCAGTTAAACATTAAAAGTTATATAGTTTTGAAATCAGCACCATTCAACCTGTAAAAACATTGTTACTATCATAATTGTGTACCAACCTTTTAGCCCCATTCCCCGCCCCGTCAACTAAAAAAAACACAACAAAAACCTTCCCTATCCCTACATACAGATCGTTAAGATTTTTGAAGAACCAGGTTCTTATTTAATTTAAGTGTCAACCATTATCATAGGACAGGAGGAAACAGATGGGCTGTTCCGCCACTTGCGGGACTTATTGGAAAAAAGGGGGTGGGTGGGTTTGGTACACTGCAAGCTGTTTACGTGTTGTGGAGTGGGATTGATGGAAAAAAAGGGGGGGCATCTAATGTCTTATCACTTCCAGCCTGACACGAACACCGTTGTCCCACTGCCAACGACACGTCACTGGTCGAAAACAACATGCCTGGTGTATTTTTTAAAACCTTTCACGGAGTGTGAGAGGGGCGGCAAATTTTAAAAAAAATGCGCCCCGTGATTTGACATCTTCACTCCCCATTCCTCTCAACAAGACAATGAAGATTCGAATCCTTAAGAGTTTTCATAGTAACAACGCCGCGCTTCTGTGGACCGTGAAGGTCAAGTCGACAATACGTGTAATTATATAGCGGGATTTAACTAACATATGACTTTGTTTACACTTCCTTGTAATCGTATGTTGGCAGGCCTGGGTTAACCAACAGGCAAACAAGGCACGTGCCTTGGGCACCAAGCGTTTGAGGGCACCACAATTCCTCAAGAAAAATGTGCGTATTGTCCCGGTAGCCGCGCGTAATCGACATGACATTAGCAAATCCAAATGTAATATTGAATCTTATCTTATCTGTTACAGGGGCTCCTTCTATCTAATATATAAAGCTCAGTTGGTTTTTGCATGTTTGTATGTTTGTATGTTTCACTTTTCGACTTTCTGTTAGACAGCCACGGAAAAAACCAAATGACGGACCTGGACCAAATTTGGCAGGACGGTTCCTTTTACCCTGAAGGTGGTTTTAAGTTCCTTTTTGTAATTGTCCCTTTTGCCCGAATGCCGTAAAGTATTTTAGAAAGTATATTTATAATTTTGCTTATTTGCGCTATGAATCACTTAGCTTTTGCCTTTTAAAGGGATAATGCCACATGTTCTTTATCTCATAGACGTGGTTACAAATATTATATAACTTACAATTGTAATACGATGCAGTTTCGTAATTATATAATACATTTTTGAGTGACGAGGGTTGTAGAGCTCTTTCGGAAAACCTATAACTTATGTTAATTTTGTACAAGTGGGAATGAAATTGTAAATTTAGTTATTATGGTCGGCAAGAATCATTATTTAATAAATCATATCTTTTAAATAGTAAGGTTATGTTAAAAGGCACTGCATTAAGTGAAAACAACTCACGCGGTAAAATGTCATATCTCTGTTTCTCATAAGATTTTAACTAAATAGATGAATCTGAAATTTAACTTCGCAAATAAAAATTGTAATAACCAGCAACTAATACTTGGATAAAGGGTCAGCACACTCCCGCTACAAAGTGCGGGTATTTCTAGTACATAATATTATTGCACATTATTTAACCTTATTTAACCACAAAACGTCATGAAAATACAGCTCACCCATTTTTGGCGCTATTTTTTGCTATTTTCTTCGAAGTTTTTATTATTATTTTTTTTTACAGATGGCCCACTTTTTTTTTACTGCTGGCCCCACTAATTGTCAGCATGTTTGTGGTCCCTTTGATAAATCTTGCCGTATTTATGCCGGAGAAAAAATAACATATTTTTTTCTTAAAAAACTCTTCTATGGCACAAAAGCAAATGGTGAGCAGTACAGGAGAGAATGGTTATTGTATTCACCATCCACGAGATCTGTGTACAGTTAACAGCTTTGTTTATAAACTTTTTCGTCTAAGATTTCCGAAAGTTTTGTTGATAATAAATGAACAAAAAAACTTTTTTTCAAAAGATGAGGCCCAGCTGCAGTGAGGAATGAAGAATCTCGCATGAAAAAGCAGAAAATAATTTTTTAGTCACAAACTAAGTAGTCACACAGGGGGACTCAGAGCTCTTAAGTTTTATTGATATTTATTGTGATCGATTGTGGGATTTAATGTGAGATATAAAATTTGATCAACTAACACAATCGATGGCCCGGGGCAGAAGGGGGCACCCATGCGGGTTTGTGCCTAGGGCACCAAGATGGCTTAATCCGGCCCTGTATGTTGGGCAAATATCAAACTTCAGATGGAAATATTATTTATGTTGAGTTGAAGAACATTTAATATTTCATTCATACTTTAATCAGTAACTGATATGAAATTTGGGGCCGTCCATAAAGTACGTCACGCTCTAGAGGGGGAGAGGGGGTGTAAGAAAGTGTGACAGTTTGTGACAGGGGAGGGGGGTCCGGCCATGTGTTACGTAACGCTGTTTTATATTAAATTTTGATTATTTTGTTAATAAAAAACAACATTTTTGTTCGAAAGTGTGACGTACTTTGGGGGGGGGGTCCAAGATGTGTGACAGTTTGTGACATGGGGAGGGGGGAGTCAAAAATGGTCAAAAATAGCGTGATGTACTTTATGGACGGCCCCATTCCTTATTTCATGAAAACCCTTCCTTCTTTATACAGTGATAAACGGATGCCTCAGTGGATAATTAGCCTCGGTTTAAATATATAATTCTATACACCATTGTTAAAAGTATAGAATTATACTAGTACAATTAATTTTTTTTCAAGTGTGTACATGCGCTGGGATTGCGGATAATTTAATTTTTTTTAAAAATCAGCTCTCCGGTGGATTGCAGAATCTGTTGTTTTTTTCCCGCGGTATGAATGCACAGTTGAGTCAAGTTTGACCTATATAGTTTTAGGCAGTGCAGAGTTCCAGTTTTAATTCTGCTATATTTATTATTTATGTTCCAGTTTAGGTATAGGCTATTTATTTCTATCATTGAGCCATCGCTAAGAATGCTCCTGACTAACATTGTGCGTGTTTTTCCATTTCCCCTATCCATGTTTGTGTTAAAATGCATTTCATGAACTATATGTTTTTGTAATTCGTAATAATGGAGAGAAAAAAAACAACACTTCACAGCAAGTCTGTTAAAAATGGTTTAAAGTAGTTGGCCAAATAGAGTACTAACTACCCCTTACACAATTATTTTTTGCATAAGGCATACACTTTTTCAAAATAATTTGAAGAACGGTTTGTTTTAAGTTTAAACGCAAGCAAAAGCGTTTTAGGAAAAAAAAGAGAAAAATGTAAAAAAAAACAAAAAACAGTAGTTTTTTAAAATCTATTTTCATTTGTCAGGTAGGAGCTGTTCTTTGTTAGTGTGAAGAATATTATCACATTATTGCTATAATAGTATGCATCTTCGGTATTGGACCCATCTGCCAAAGAAAACAGACAATCTAGAAAAATTAAAAAAATATGTGCCAGATTCATTTCTTATGAATTTTCACAATGGACAGGAGTAAATCACGAAACGTAAAAACTCAAGAGGAAAAAAAAGAACAAAGAGCAAAGTATTAATAATACATAAGGCCTTAAATTCTAACTTGGGAATGCTAAAAAAAACAAAACAAATTATTCAACACATCGATAGACATGGGCATACAAAACACTTTTCTTGTTTCATATGCATGAACAAATACATACAAATCTTCATTCTTCACGTCTAGCATTAGGGGATTAAATGGGTTGCCTGAACAAACCAGGAAAACCAACACACTATTAACATTCAAAACTATTAATAAACTGCAGTTGATAAGCGAAGGACGAAGTAGTCTTCTGTTTAGAATGAGCTTCTGTAGTAATATGATGATGAGCAATCGACTTTGGTATAGATTTTAATTTTTTTTATAAATATATTAAAATTAATGTTAATGCTATTAGCAACATTGTCATTTATAAGTTATACAGCTCATTTTACAGCCCCAAAAAAGCATGCATAGAATACGCTCCCTATGTTTGGTAACCTTCAAACAAAACTTTAGAATTGCGATACTCTAATGAATAAGTCAAAAACGACTGATAAGCAAGACGGGATTAATCGAGCCAAAGACTGCTTGCATTCACCAACACCCTTGCAATTCTAGATTAGCATTTAGCAGCTTTCCTCCGTATAGCTCTAGTTTTAGACCAGCGTTTAGCACCCTTCTAAACCCCTTTACAGTTGCTGTGAGCGCATTGTGCGCGCCTGGGGATGTTAACTTGTGTAGTCACGTGACCACAAAATGCACGTCAAGCAGCATAAAAAGTTCAAGGATACTTCAAAACCGTAACAAATTCTTTCATCTGGTCTACATGTGACATACAGCCGGTGGCGAGATTTCGGGCTGTTAACCACAGCTGTCGGTCCTATAGGGGAGACATCCTTACACTATTGAACTCATGTAGTTTGTCTACGTATTCAGCTACCAACAATTTTTCAAGTGGAGACACCTGTGACTTCTGTTTTTGCATTGGAATTCTCTTTTTTTCCCTTCTTCTTTTCATCTTGATTATCGAGGATTAACTTAAGGAGAAGGTAATTGATTCGCTATAATAATGTGTTTATTTATGCTTCTCTCTCTCTCTCTCTCTCTTTCTCTCTCTCTCTCAATACTCTTTATCTCTCTCCTTCTTTCTTTCCCACTACCTACCTACCTCTATGTGTGTGTCCCTTCCTCACTTTATATCTTCCTAACTCTCTGTCCACCCCATCTCTCTACCCTTCTCTCTCTCTCTCTCTCTCTCTCTCTCTCTCTCTCTCTCTCTCTCTCTCTCTCTCTCTCTCTCTCTCTGTCTTTCTGTCTGTCTCTCTTTCTCTGGGTATGTTCGTACGTGTGAGTCTGTGTGTCTAGTTCTTAGCGAGCATAAACAAACACCCCCCACCTACCCATACCCACCCTACACACACAACAAACAACATAATTTACAACGAATGAATTGTGATAAGTGTGCAGTTAATACCGTATCCCTCTCTCTCAAATAATTCCAGAAACATTTTTTTTTAAAAATCCAAACTTTTTTTTTCAAAACTGCTAAAAATAGAAGTGAAGTATTTCACTTTATTTAGCTACACTAACATGACTCTACCCTAAACTCTAAAGTTTTCCCCTCTACCTTCGCCTCTGATGACTGCGCCGTTTCCTGGCATTATACTAAAGCCTACATGGTTCTAATCATAGCAACACCCTTCAGCAACAGGTCCTATAACGGTTGACCTTCATGTGCACCAGAAGAAAGGTCGTCTTGACCTCGAATTAAGGAATTAAAAAAAAACAACAAAGCGCAATCTGTTAGCGTTGCTAGATTTAAGATTCGGCTTTGTGGCCGATCTGTCATAGACAAAGAAGTATGCAACCGAATAATATATAATGTAACCAGTGGTTAAGCGAGAGGGGCGCAGGGAACATATGTCCCCTGTACAACGGCGCCAAAATAAGGTTTATAACGTCACATTAGAATAAGGTAACGGGTGAGTGTTGCAATTATATAATTCATCCCCGGGCAAAAAATATCCTAGTTTTGCCTCTGACCGTAACATCATTAAATAGAATCACGTAGAAAGGTAGAAGAGGAGGGTGCGGCGTAATAGGAGGCTGTGTAAGATCCTCTGGGTCTTGTGCTGGGGAAGGGGTGGAAAGCACTTTTTTTTCTTTCACGTGTTTCCCGATGACACTTTTTGACATCGAGGATTTTTTTCCTCCTTGAACTGGGGCGGGGCGCGGTGGCACTAACTCGTGCTTCTCTAATGACGCGGAGGAGATGGTCAAAACTATAGAAGGCTTAAAAAATATTTGTAGGGCGTTAATTTTTAAAATCAACTGTGTATTTTCATCGAAGGATTCGCAAAATATTTTTTCTGTAAATCCATATGTGGGTGAATTTAAAAAAAAATTGAGGCCGGTTTTGTGATTTTCAAATAAAATTTGTCGCCTTTGACGAACGATCCGGGCTGTCCCCGGAAAATCAGAAAGTTAAACTAATACTAATAACATAGTTTTTTGCCTTGAGTGTTGAGATTTTAAACATGCTCTTTTTCAAATAGAAAATACAGCTTGTATGGGGGAGGGTGCAAAGCTTTGTGACGTCATATTGGAGGGGGGTGGTCTAAGTTTTTGTGACGACGCGTGAGGGAGAATGAAAAATCTGCCAAAATTGCGTGACGTCATTTATGGACGGAGACGGGGCCGTCAGTAAATGACGTTACGTACCTAGAGGGGGGAGAGGGTCGACCATTTGTGACGAAAAGGGGGGGGGGATAGTTTAAGAAATGTCCCGTCACATCGAAACGCGTAACTTAAAATAAAAGTTGCACTTAAATATTTCATTGTTTACAATTTATTTAATGGCGTTTTACATGGGATTCACGCGTGTTACGATATTAAAGTGGCGTGTTACGATATTAAAGTGCAGCCTCACACTAAATACATAGATCTACTTAAACTTAAAGGACAAAAAAGCGATTTGAAACATGCTAATTTTCAAATTTAAAAAATGTTTGTTTGTTGTTTTTTTGGGGGGAAAGAGGCATTTTTGTGACGTAATATTGGAAAAGATGTCTAACTTTAGTGACGACGCGTGATGAGAGGGGGGAGATGAAAATCGGCCATAATCGCGGAGCGTCATTAATGGACGGCCCAAAAGCTTTAACCCCCCCCTCCCCAAAAAAATAAATAAATAAATAAGCAGCATTTTTAAATATGCTTTTTTGCTAGTGCGCATTTTGATGTGACGTCACATTTCTTAAACACCACGCTCCCCCTAGTCACAAATGCGTGATCCCTCCCCCTTTTCAGGCGTGTGACGTCATTTATGGACGGCTTCAACGAGTAAAACCAATATCTTTTGACTCCGGCTTAAAATTTATTTTTTCAACAAAAAAAAGTGGTGAGCGAATTTGTACGTACGCATAGGGAGGGTGGTCCCGAAAATGTACGGAATGCAACAGGGGGGGGGGAGGGGGTACAAAAATACGAATTTTTTGCGTACGTAATATATGGATGGCCCCTTACTTTAAAAAGTTAAATTTTATCAAATTTTTCTTTCAGCGATAAGTAAAATACATATTTATGGGTTTTTATGTATTCAACTGAGGTTGTAAAGAGATATATGAAACTATGTTTTGTTCAGATTTTTAAAAAAATTGGTTTTCGCATGGGGTTTGTCAAGAAAAATATTAAATAAAACACAACTTTTAATGAAGTGAGACCTTCCAGCTATCTAATCCAGCTAGACTTTTAATCCCCTGCTCCCCCGCTGTGTGGTATCCATGGCAAACCAACTCTGCTATTTACGGACTTCCATGGCCATGTGGTAGAGATCCGGGGAGTTTTGTTGTGATTAAAGTTTGCTAACGCCTAGTAGAGAGGTTCTGTGCTGTATGGGTGTTTATTTAAGGAGCGCAAAACGTAAACACGCGCGTTTTCACGTAGGATTGTGACCATGAGCTGGAGATTATAGAAAATAAATAACAGGTAAACTTATAAGTATACTAAATATTGTTCTTTTAAGCTATTTCATCTCCTTCTCTTACAATCATGATGCGTTGTTATCATCCTCAGTTTAGTTTTTTCAAATAGGAAACTTATGAATTGTTACTTTATATTTTAAAACATTAGCTGACTGGCCTGAAAAAATATCAAGGCCGGATTATCCACACTGGCCACAACCCTAATCCTTTTCTAGTTACCAGATTGATACGATCCTAATTAAGGCTTTTTTTGTTTTTTGTTTTAAATGTCTTTTGCTGTTTGCGTGGGGCGTTTTATTTACACAACAGAAATGCGCATAAAAGTTGGTTTGCCGAGCCACCACTATCATGATATAACATTGAACATTTCCCCACTCTCAAGGGAAGTTTGTTGCAATAACAACGAAAACTCTGATAACCGTACCCCGCTGGCCTAACGGTGACTTCTTTGTTCTGGCTATTAAGTCTAAGCGTTTCAACCAATTGTGCTGAAAATAATTCATAATCATCCTGTAAACCAGGGGTCTTCAAACTTTTCTGCCGGAGGGCCGCATTAACTGTCAAACAGCAGTTTGGGGGCCGACTACACACTAGAGGCCCCAATAAGAAAGAATCAAAAACATAGATGTCGTCTTTTATTATATATATTAATTATTATTATATTTATAATATTAATATTATTTAATATAATATTTAAAATTATTTTATAATACATTGATACTGCACATGAACACCTGTATTAGTGGGAAATGGTGAAATTATTTCCTGGATTCTAAAATAGTAGATATTTCTGGCTTTAGATTTGATGCCCCTTACCATCAACAGTGATCTGAGATTATCATTCGACTAGTTAGTTCTCAAATTGTTCTTCACGTATGTCGTATTTCATCCTCGACAATGTCTGTTCGCATAAGTATGTTGTTCCAAAAATTGAATGGTACCTCGATGCAAAGTTTTCCTTGGGCAAAAACTGGTAAAAACTCAAAATTCCTTATTTGATCTTGTCCATAAGGAGGTCATTTGCTTGCAAACCTTCAGCTGAGGTTCATCTGAGCAACTGGCCACATCTGCTTCAAATGGATTTTGCAATAGCCTGACTTCTTCTTCCTTTGAATCCAAGTTATAAAACCACTTCTGAAACTGCAGCTGGAGGTCTTTGATGATCTCGCATCCAAATGATGTGGGGAAACTCGGCTGTTGCTTCAGTCATGAAGACCTTGCACTGATGAAAGTGTGTCAAGTTGTTGGCCTATACTTGTTCCAAAAGCAAAACAAGTTTAGATCATAGTATGCATTTTTTTTATAGATTAAAAGGTCTCCAGGGGCCGGTTGAAGGGCCTCGCGGGCCGCATCTGGCCAGAGGGCCGTAGTTTGGAGACCCCTGCTGTAAACGATTTGTTTGCAGGATCGCTATTTCGTTTTCCCTCCCGCTTGTGCGACGTGAATCTACGCAATTACCATCAAAATACATTGCACCGTTTCAAGGGAATTTTAACAATTTAGCAACATAAATCACGTATTTCAACATGGGATCTACCTGGAACCACCCATACACGTACACACGCAGCTGTCTAACGATTTCTGTATGTGAGTTCGTCAGTAAATATATAAACACAAATACATCGTCAACATGGAGCACCGCGTTTTATAAATAGATATACAAATATGAATATCTTGATAAGGAAGTTACAAAGTCTTCTATTATATAGTTGTTTGTTTTTTTATCTGTCCTGTGATTATTTTCTGTGTTGCCGTGCCATTCACAGACTTAGGCCGCTAGCCTCACGATATTACTTTGATAACGTATTTTCTTCTTCATTTAAATCGCCGCAGGAACTTAAAACACATTGTGCAGAGCACTCAGGAGATCAAGATTATTATATCGGTATTTAACTTTTCTGACGGAAGTTTTGAGGAGGGGAAGTCGAGGGTTACGCGGAGAGTTTAGATGGGTACTGAAAGAAGTTTGTGTGTGGTAGGCAGGGCCCGAATTAAGCCATCTTGGTGCCCAAGGCACGTGCCTTGTCTGCATATAGGTTAATCCAGCCCTGGTGGTAGGACTAATTTTCCGTATCTTATATAGCTCTTCTAGATTGGCTTTTAAAGTGGTGATTTTTTTTTATTTAAAGAGGAGCAAGTTCGAAATTTTAAAGTAAATTCACGTCTGATAAATATGTACATGACATGACTATACAAAGGCCGATTTTCCGGGTTTCTGCTTCGCCCCCATCCTCATTGCTTGGACACTTGAGTGACGAAATGTATTTGCGGTTCAAAGAGGTATGGCGGCCAGGGGCCCCGTGCAATCTTGATCCGCCCCTGAGGTATGGGGAGCAAAGTTCATGAGAACGTGGCGGGGTACTTTAATTTTCTGTGTCCTATGGTGGGGTGAGGGGTAAAGAAAGCTGGTAACTCGTGTTGTATTAGACGACACACTTTTCATTGAGTATGCCTCATCACGATTGGAAGATATGCATTTAAGGCCAGCATGGCATCTTGACATCTTAGTTCAGGGTTTTTTGTTGTTGTTGCAATAAATCAGGAGATATTTTGAAGCACCTAAAGTGAATAATAATTATGGGCTTTAAAAGTGTAAAGATACATAAAATAGGATTAATCGAAGGTCCATTTATCGTTGTTTCCCATTTACCCGATTTGCTATTCGACTTAACACCCTCCCCACCCCCGAGGGGTGAAGATAGAATATGAAAAGCAGCAACAGTATACAAAATACCCCTTGCTTAGAATGCGTCATTTGTTTGGGAGTGGACCATCACGGCGGTTGCTATTTGTTCTTTAAGGTCTGAAGGAAATCTTGTTGGAAAATGGGTCTCTCTATGAAGGGAATTATTTTGAGAATTTGAGCACTGTTTTCGCTCCGTGCGAATTTAAAGAAATCGGATTAAAGAAGTACCAGGTCTAAAACAAACAAATGGTGGCAGAAAAATTCAAACATGGGTTCATCAAAATAACAACAAAACTTGTTTACTCTCATTAAACGATCTAACTGAGTTTGGCTGTCTATCAATACGATATTGCACCGTCAGGAATTTTGTGTGTTCAGTCAACGGAAGGGGAGGTCCAGTAGCGTTTTAATTGAATATGAGAACCGCGCCCTATTTCTAGAATAACTTAATTGGGCCCTTACTAAATCTATGAGGAATATTTTTTTAATCCAAACAGAACATTAATATACATTCTTACAAATATGTCATCATATTTTTTCTTACCGCATAAAATTTAGAAATGATTTTGACGGAGCCAAATGAGCTAATGGACCGTCCATAAAGTACGTCACGCTCCAGAGGAGGGGGAGGGGGTGTAAGAAAGGGTGACAGTTTGTGACAGGGGGGGGGTCCGGCCATGTGTGACGTCACGGTGTTTTATATTAAATTTTAATTCTTTTGTTAATAAAAAACAAAACGTTTGTCGGAAAGTGTGACGTACTTTAGTGTGTGTGTGTGTGTCCAAGATTTGTGACAGTTTGTGACAGGGGGAGGGGGGAGTTAAAAAATGGTAAAAAAATAGCGTGACGTACTTTATGGATGACCCCTAATGAGATGATGTCTTATGGAAACTACTAGCCATTATTTTCGAAAATCTAATTTTATTAGAATTCATGATTCTCATCCCCAACTCCAACCCCCCCAAATAAAATACAATTTTAAAAAAAAGATAAAGTAAATACTAAATACATAAGATATGACAGCCGACTGGTCTACAATATGTTCAGAAGTCTCCTTCTGTTGACAGTGCACATTTTTAAAACAGTTGTCCTTGCTGACATCTACAACTCATTCGAAATAGTTAGACCCAATTTTGCCAACCATGGCATGTGTCACAATTTACATTCACTAACTTGTGAGCGGAAATCTTGCTCACGTGTTCAAATATTTTCCCTGTTGATAAAACTTTTCTCAAGAGGCTAACAAGCATAGAGTTTAATCGTCTTTCCTGATATGATCTGAAGACACATGCAAATTTACACCGCTACAAACAAACGCTATGGGTGTTCAAGATAAAAATGTTTTAATGCTGCTGGTTTTGCACACGATGCAACGTTTCTTAAAAATAAAAATTTACCACTTTTCACCTAAGGTTCAGGATGGCCGATATTTTCGATCGCTTCATGATGTGGGTGGCTGCTTCCTTGTACGGAGTCTGGGTGCTGATAAACATCTTGAAAGACGTCTTCACCGTTGGTCCCCGTGAGGTCTTCCAGAGGAAACCAATCACTAAACCGGCATGTCTCACGGACCCGAGTCTGGGGACTCATGGATTTCTCTCTTTAGAGGTATGGAGTTCAAGGCGGGGGTTAAACATCTGCACTTGAGTGTTAAGCGTTTTTGACTAGGTCAGCCCAATCATATCGTTAAGGGAATCATTCAGAATACTGAGAGGGGTGGGCGGGGAAAGCATGTTGGTGACCCTCGAATATGGAAAAAAAACAATTATTTCAAAGAATTAGATGCTCATTCTATTTCTATACAGAGAATTATCCAACGCTTTTCTATACATTGTGTCTGGGTCTCGCATTTTATAAACGTTTTTGGTTTTCCTGGTTTGTTCAGGCAACACATTCCACGCCCGAATACCATGTGGGAAAAGTTAAGACTTGTAAAATGATTTTGTTATTAAATATTTAATTTAAAAAAAAACACTTTTAATCTCGTAAAATAATTTCATCAAGTTAATAATTATTAAAAAGCACAAGAACCCTCGCACAGCTATACAAAACCCCATAAAAAATTTTTTTAAAATAACCCGAATATTGAAAGTGGAATCCTGCCCTGACTCAATGTCATAATTAATTTCTTTTATTTGTGATGGACCTTCGTAATTTTTTTTACAAATCTGATAGCGAAAATCACAAACGTAAATGACATAATAAAACAAACCCGTAAAAACAAGGTTTTTGACTATAAATCCCTTATATATGAGACATAACTAAACGTATTTACAAATATTAAACACTTTTATTCTCGTAAAATAATTTCATCAAGTTAATAATTATTAAAAAGCTCAAGACCCTTTCGCACAGCTATACAAACCCCATAAAAATTTTTTTTAAATAACCAGAATATTGAAAGTGGAATCATGCCCTGACTCTTTGTCATAATTAATTTACTTTTTTTGTGATGGTCTTCGTAAATTTTTTTACTAAATCTGATAGCGAAAATCTCCAAATGTTAATATGACATATAAAAGTTATATGTAAAAAATTATTAATTTGTTTAGCGGGTCACCAAAAATTTTCCCAGGAATTATTTTTTTTTATTGAAATGCTTTATATTAACATTTATTCCAAAGTCAATTATTATTTTTTTACTATTAAAAAGAAAATTTAAAAATAAAAAAAATAATCATCATTGCTAACTCTCTTTTAAATGCCTATACAATCTAATCATACCATTCATTACACATTACAGGATGTGAAAATTCATTACGTGGCCAGTGGACCTGAAGACAAACCTTTGATGCTTTTTGTTCATGGTTTTCCTGAATTTTGGTTTTCTTGGAGATACCAGATACGAGAGTTTCAAAAGGATTACAGGTTACGTGTTATATTTTATACATCCCGTAGTTATTTTCGTGAAAACAGTTTGATGTACATCGACTGATTCTATAATTCACAGGCTTGTCGAGTAACTTCTTTTATGTCATTAGAACTGAATTATCTTGACTATAACTTTCTCATATTGTCAACATTTTTGTAGAGTGGTTGCCTATGACCAGAGGGGATGTGGAGAATCTGGGAAACCCAAAAAACTCGAAGATTACAGACTAAATAAGCTGACTTCGGATCTTAAACAAGTTATTTCAGCTTTAGGTTTGTTAAATGCAACTCTTTTTGATACAAGCTATTCTGTACTGTTATTTTAGATTATTTTTCTTTAGTTTTTTTTTCTTACCTTTAATTCTGGATGTTTTTTAAAGTTTTGATTTTTTTTACCCTCGCGTTGTGTCTTTTTATTAAAAAAAACCATTCCCTTTGAAAAAAAAACTATTCCGTGCATATTGTCCTTGTCCAGCTTTTTTTGTCTATTCGGTTGTGGGGCGTCTCGTTTTATCATTTCTTTACCATCTTTTTCCTCATTTCGGGTTTCTGTTGCGCAGATTTACTTCAACTTAACAATTTTTGTGTCCTCTTTTCATTTTCCACTCTTCTTAGTCTTAGTCCACTTACGTTTCCATTATATTTTGAGTTATCCATTTAAAACTATCATCACGTTTTGAATAACTTTTTTTGGTGCTATGTGTTATAGTAAACTGCTGTGCGGCATGTCAATTATTCTGGTTATGTTGTTATCTCCTATTAGGTTACAAAAGCTGTGTCCTCGTTGGTCATGACTGGGGCGCTGTCGTAGTATGGAGTTTTAGCCGATTATTTCCGGAGATGGTGGACAAACTTATAACTATGAATGGCCCCCCGCTCCCGTTATTCGATAAAGTATTGAAAAGAAAAGATCAACAAAAGCTTTCATGGTAATAATGAATGCATTTGTCAAATAAAGTTGTTTTTCTGTTGTGTCATTTGGTAAATATTTCAGAGGCAGTTCTACTAAGTAAGTGTAGCCTTAACCAGGACAACTAAAATAATTAAAGCAATTGGTAAAAAAAAACACATATTTTTAACTACTTAAATTTTAGACCTTTATAATTCTAATAAAAGAAATGCAATGGTAATCAGTCACCAATTAGATTTCTTAAGAGTATTTCTATTTCACTGTTTATGGGTGTGTTGTGTAACCACCAGCTACTTACATTCTCCTGTCAGGGGCAACAACCCATCAGGGGCAACTACTCGTGAAATCGTTCTCTGCTCAGCACTCACTTGTGGATTGATAATTCATACATTATTCACTAAGTGGTTTCACACATTCCAAATAACCATTTTAATGATGAAATGCTCAGCCTAATAGTTAAATTCGTTCATACCATGTAAGGACATGTTATAACAAAAGCCTTAAATGCCTCAGTTGTCCGCAAATGGAAGAAAAAGAAAACACATGAACATTAATTTTTTTTAAAGAAGTCTTACGAGATTACGCAACGTGTAATTTGTATTTATTAATTCGTAAATTCAAATGCTAATAGAATGTTATCTTATCTTTAAAAAAACACAAAATTTTGAGGTTGACCTTAAATATCAATTATTTTGTAAGGTGATTTCATCTTATTTCAGGTATGTATATTTCTTTCAACTCCCCTACCTTCCTGAGTTGTATCTACGAGTGAAAAATTTCGAAGCCCTGGAGAGCTGTTACGGTATAACAAAAACCAAAGGCCTCTGCTTCTCGGGTGCCTTCCAAAATTCAATGACGACAGAAGAGCTGAATGCTTACAAATACACGTTCTCACAGCCAGGTAAATCGCCCCAACCAGAGCTGTGGGGGTTATTTTCTAAGTGCCATTATTTACCCCACCCCAAAATATGACGGCAGTTTTTTGCCCCATTATATCAAGGACCAGCATTAGCCAGTGAACCAAGTGACTTTTGTTAGACGTGCGCCGGTTATACAGTTGGACGCATCGGTCTGTTATTGAGAACTCGTATTAAATATGATCTTTTTGATATTATCAATTGTTGGACAACGTAATGTCAGAAAGATGATGTAATGCCTAGAAACATATTTTAATGTAAATAATGTTTAACGCATAGAACGTTTAATAAGAAGTATCACGAAACAATAATACGGTCACAACAAACTAGAATGTATTTTCTAATACCTTTTAACACGAAATTTTTTCAGTTACATGCAAAAAATACTTCATGCCCTCAATTTGTGTTAAATGATTTTCAATGTCTTTAATTTTTTTCATAATATCTAAAGTTAATATAAAATTTGATTTTTTTTTCAAAGTAAAATGTGCAACTGAAGTTTTTCCGTCTGACCCGCAGATACCCTGACGACGGCGGTCAACTACTACAGGGCCATTATTAGGGACACCGCCGAGAAACACGACCTCAACTACACCATGCCCATTCTCCTGGTGTGGGGATGCGACGACAAGGCCATCACACTTGTGACAGCCGACTTGGTAGAGAAGTCCATCCCAAACATCACCGTGAAACGAATCCACAAAGCCGGACACTTCGTGCAAATGGACACACCTGATCTGACCAACAAGGCGATGAGAGAGTGGCTGAGTGAGCAGGAGAAAAGCCAGTGAGACAGAAATCTTGTGTTTAATCTTCCAAGACAGAGACAACTCAATATAGTACTATATTATACTCTCAATCTCAGTGCTTTGTAGAAACCTGACTGCATGACGGCAGCAGTAGCTGATGCACCTGTTAGGGCTGTGTTCTTGCTCAAATGTTTCTTACTTCTACTCCAAGTTTTCAAGGCTTATAAACTATCATACTTTGTGTGTTTGATGGGTACAAATAGTATGACATGTTATTAATATTTGAATTTGAAAAGTCCATACTTTAATTAATTTTTCCAACAATGCAATGTGTTCTCGATATCTGATTTGCGAGCATATGCAAGACTAGAATAACAGTATGAAAATGTGTATATAATAATTAAATATGTTCTCAATCAATATTTGTTCGAGTTCCTTAACATGTTTTTTTTATGGTTAAGAGAATAGGTATTTTTCCATATTTGCATCATTTTGCATATCTGTTGCTATTAGGGCTGTACCGGATTGAATTTTTTTTATATTCGGCCTGAGCCAGATTTGTCCGGAGCCGGAGCCATTATATATATATATATATATATATATATATATATAAATAAATAAATAAATATATATATATATATATATATATATATATATATATATATATATATATATATATATATATATAATATATATATATATATATATATAATGATATAAATCCCTGATATATATATCAGGGATTTACCGGGAAGCCGGATTTATGAAGTGAAATCGAGCCGGAATCGGATTTGTAAAAATTGCCGGATTCCGAATTTGCCGGAGCTGAAGCCGAAGTCGCGTACACCACTAGTTGCTATGGTGGAACTCCAACCAGCAATCACCCCAAAAAAAGACTTCAATTTAGTTATTAAAATATTTTTTGCTTTTGTTTAAAAATTTAAAATGTAATAAAAAATATAACTAAATCATTTAACTGTCTTAATCAAAGTGCATATTTGGGAGGAACACCACACTCAAAACGAAAGATGACAAATCCCTGCTCAGTCATGTGTTCACACATTCCTATTTTCTCATGGAGTACACTCATCGTCTGGGTATGTGGTTAAGATATCACCATTTGGCGCAGTCATCAACCAACACTTCATGTCTACGAACGACGCATTTAGGAGTACTGCTATAAAAATGTATTTTTTAAAATTAATTTAAAACAGATGTATTGGAAGATGAAACACTTTATTGCTTTGTTCATTAACTATTAATTTTCCCCAACCTACCCTTAATTAAAACATAAGTTTACAAAGCGGGAACTTTGTGTTTCGGATTATGTTAATGGTCGAGCAAGACAAGTCACCGCCAAGCGTTCGCAGCACATAAACAATTGTAAATGAAACTAATGGAGGAGAAAGAAACGAATCTAACACCCTGTGTGCGTGGTTGAGGTGAAGTAAAAGGGGGTCAGTTGCGTCTGAATTATACTTTTTCCAACAAAAACGTGTCACCTTTTAAAAGCTGCTATCCTGATAATTAATTAGTGATGTCCCTTAGCGTTAGGCGTGAGGCAGTCAGCGATAATTGAGCGTAAATATATATATGATGATAAGCTAAAAAATGACGTCATAGCTTTAAGCATATATTATATATTTACGCTCATTTTTCACTGCCGCCTAACGTTGAGGGAAATCACTCTGCTTTTTTTAAATTTTGCGTTGTAGGCAGTGCTGATTGACGCAAATAGTTATTTTTTGGTGCAGTAATTTGGAGCGCTGCTTTCGAAAATTAGTTTAAAAATCGTGTGGTGATTAGCACTGTAAAAATTATTATATAAATGCTTTGTTTAATTTTCAGGAATATTTCATACAAGGATAAGTTACTTGGGCTTTTGACATAAAAAATAAAATAATAAAAAATAAAATAAAAAACCATTATAAAATACTTTTTGTACATTTAAGAAATTTTAATATTACGTATTTATCATACAAGGACGAGTTAGTTGGGCTTTTGAAAAAGGTGGGCGCCGTAGGCGCCCTTAGAAAAAGGGGGCGCCGCAGCACAAACTAGTATATATATATACTCGATCCAACCAACCTGTGACTTGTGCTATTATATTATTTATTTCACTTAAAATTTAAAAACTTCCATTTATTTATTTTTGAACAATACAGTGAAAAATAAAAAAATAATTACGCCACATGCGCCCCAAATAAATTCTTTAACTTTCTTGCTTCTCAATTTCGCGACCCGAAAAGAATTTAGTATACCACATACATGTTATTTTAATTCTGAAGGTTCATGTTTTATTCCAACTTCCTTACCTGCCTGAGCTCACCTTATAAATAAACAACAACATATTGTCGGACAGTTTGTTTGCTAACAAACCCAATGATGGCATGGGCTTCACTCACACGATGCAAAACCCTTTAAGCGAAGAAGAAATAGATGCATAAAAATACACATACTCTCAATCAGGTAAGGGGCCATCCATAAAGTACGTGACGCTCCAGAAGGGGGGAGAGGGTGTAAGAAAGTGAGACCGTTTGTGACAGGGGAGGGGGGTGCGGCCATGTGTGACGTCACGGTATTTTCTATTAAATTTTAATTATTTTGTTAATAAAAAACACATTTTTTGTTCGAAAGCGTGACGTTCTTTAAGGGGGAGAGGGGGTTAGGGGCCAGGGGGTTTGGGGAAGTTAAACATGGTCAAAAATACTGTGTCGTACTTTATGGACGGTTCATAAACGGCTTATTAAATCATAATACATCTATCGGGAGCAACTCGAAAGCGTCACATCTGTAAATAATAATAAATTGGTAATTTTTATAGCACTGTTTCCCAGCAAGGAGCTGGGCTCACTGTGCTTTACATGGAGATAATAACATACATATAATAATTTAAATATACATTCTCTACATAATAACTACATAAATAACAGTACAATACACATAAGCAACGTTAATCATTAAAAAGAAATAGTGTTTCTTTAATTTTGAAAATAAATTTTGAAAAGATGTGCCTTAAGTCCAGTCTTGAAGGAGTTGGTAGATGAAATACTCCGGATGTGCAATGGTAGAGAACGAGGCTACGCCTAATAGGCATGTATAGCATCGAGCTCCTCTCTAATTGTACGTCTCTTTGAGTTTAAAAGCTGAGGAACGTTGGCATACACTGGACGCTACCAAGGCCTCAGTGATACTAGACTGTTAAAATTTAAAGGTGTGACATCTTGGTTTTTATGGAGATCTGCTTCTTTGGTTTTTATGGAGATCTGCTTATTTGACTAGTCTTGGAAGCTGGCGGCTAAGAATGCAAGTGCCTCTTGACTGGACCAAGACAATTTTGTTTGGAAGAGATATTTCTAGAGTGGAATGACCATTGTTATGTATTGACTGTAAATTTCTAGAGTGGAATAATAATAATAATAGTAGCCAAATACCGTGGCTACTGAACTTTTTATCTCCAATTCAAATATTACGTAATACTTTTTGAGGGACAAGTGCACAACTGGAGAGGCAGTGAATAAAATCGAACCATTGTGTCCAATTAGTGTGAATGGCTTGAGTAAGTCTTCCACCACATAAAAAAATCAACTTTTATTACGATGAGCGAATTAAAAAACTGATATCCTGAAATTAGCTACTAACTTTAATATATTATACTCATAAAAATATAGTTCATGCCTATTTATATTTCAATAAATGCTTCCTTTCATAAAATAAAATAGTTTCATTATTCAGAAAACTGTTTAGGGGAGGAAATTCAGCGTCATGCAACATTCATTTTTTAAAAATCGTACTCTAGTCAGGGGTCGGGAAACCATGGCTCGCGAGCCAGATGTGGCTCTATTGATGGCTGCATCTGGCTCTCAAACAAATGTTCGATTTTTTTTAAAATTTAAAATTCAGAATCCTTTGATCTACATCTTAATTGTATATAAAAAAACAGCATAAAAATGTTATTAAAAGAATTCAGAGACCTAAATACTGTACTTATAGTGGTGAAAGTGTACTATATGAAAGCATTTACTTGAATTTTTAGTTTTAAACATAATGTATGACTCTCACAGAATTACTTTTCAAAATATGTGGTGTTTATGGCTCTCTGAGACAAAAAGTTTCCCGACCCCTGCTCTAGGTGCACTGACTTCGCCAATCAGTTCTTACAGAACATCAGTGCAAATGTCCAATGAACGCGCATCGAACGACTTTTTTGGGGGGCCTGAAGGACGCTATACTCAGCAGTGACATCCCAAGTAAAACTAAGAGAATATTCCCCTACACCGAAGTGAAACTCATAGTACAGGTCAGACATCTAGCACAGATGGACCGACCTGATGAGGTCAATAAATTCATGAGAGAGTATTTTGCAAAATAAGAATAACAAACTTTAGCATAACCAGCGCTCACTTTTTTACTTTTCATATTAATTTAATTAAATATTTTTCTTGTGTTGATTAAATAATAGTTTAAGTATAAAAAATGCAATAAATTTAATTGTGGCTTCTGGGGCCTTCAATAAACGACATCACACGCCTAGTGTGGGAGGGGGGTCACGCATTTGTGACGATGGGGGGGGGGTGTTTAAGAAATGTGACGTCACATTAAAAAAAACGCGCATTTTTAAATAAAAGTTCCACTTAAATAGTTGATTGCCTGCAATTTATTTAATGAGGTTTTCAATAGCTTCACACGTGTTTGAAATTAGAATGCGGACTTAGGGGCCATCACGCACCTAGGGGGGAGGGGGGTCACACTTTTGTGACGATGCGTGACGAGGGGGAGGAGGGGGGTTGAAGAAATGTGACGTCACATCAAAAGGGTAACTTTAAATAAAACTTCCACTGAAATATTTGGTCGCTTACAATTTATTTAATGACTTTTTAAAAATTTTTATTTTTTTTTAAAATAAAATCAGTGCTTCTCAATGTGCCAGTCGGTAGGCCATCAGACGCTGGTTGGCGTAAGCTATCAAGACATGAAAATTAAATCTAATTATAATCCTTAAGTTTGAGAACCCACAAGATAACGTATGAAATTGCGTCGTTTGATGTTGACATCAAAGCATTTGTGATGTAACCGCAGCTCCGTTTGGTGGTTCTATTACGGCAGGAGTCGGCGAACATTTTTGCCCGTTACCCCAAAATATACAAGTTTATGTGTGCGTTACCCCCCCCCCAAACCCCCAGACTCTAGGTCCTGCTCACATGACTCGGGGATTTAGGGGAGCGTCGTTAGCCCCCCCCCCGAAAATGCTACTGGTGAGTTTTACAAGCATGACAAGTGTCTAAAAATGATCTGAATAGGATTATGTGTAGATATTTTAAGTCAAAACGACACGGAATATCCTTTTTCTTTAAAAGAGGGGGGGGGATCTATTTGATAGAATTATAAACGTTTTAAGTTTGATATAATTGTTCGATTGGTTTTTGGTCAAACGCCCCTGGCCATTCTAGATATAATGATAAATGAGCCCATTTAAAATTAGTCAAGTATTCATTAACTTTATTGAATGCATCAAATTCTTGACATCGCAATTCGAGAGGAGCACAAAACAACTTTTCTTCTTAGCTCAGTTTTTAAGGCATTAATTTTAAATATCACAGAAGGATACTTGATACAGTCAAGTCATGTGGATTAAGATTATTGTCACTCGTGTCAATATAAATGAAAGTAGGGTGGATTTACGTGTATTAGTATAGTATGTAGGTAAGAAATCTACATAGTTGTCAAATTTTAAAAAAATGCATTTTCTGGAAGGAACCGGTTCAATAATGGGCATATGTTCCAAGCGTACACGTACACATGACGTATTTTAATATATCTAGTGCAGGGGTCGGGAAACTTTTTGTCTGAGAGAGCCATACACACCACATATTTTGAAAAGTAATTCTTCGAGAGCCACACATTATGTTTTAAACTAAAAATTCAAGTAAATGTGTGCATATTGTGTAATTTGAATACTTTAAGTACAATAATTATGTCTATGAATTCTTTTTAATAACATTATGTGATGTTTTTTATATGCTTTTAATATGTAGATCAAAGAAGTCTGAATAATCGAAAATTAGTCTGAGAGCCAGATGTGGTCATCAATAGAGCCACATCTGGCTCGCGAGCCATGGTTTCCCGACAACTGATTTAGATCAAAGGAGTCTGAAGAAACATTTTTTCTTTATAATGAACATTTTTCTGCGAGCCATATGCAGCCCTCAAAAGAGCCATATATTGCTCTCGAGCCATAGTTTCCCGACCCCTGATCTAGTGGATTGTAGTGGATGTTATATGTCCCAAATGAGTCTGCATTACCCCCAAGAATTCCCTTTTGACCCCAGATTAGGTTATTTACCCCTGTTCGCCGACCTCTTTCTTACGAGATGCCCGTCAGTCAATTGAGGGATTTTTTAAAAATACATTTTAAAAATATTATTTAAAAACACTTGATGAAGTGGCGCCGCTTGGGTTAGTTCAAAAGTCTTAAAGTGAATTTCTGCCATATAAAGAAAAGTGACTGCCCATTGCACAATGTGACTGGTCAAGAAGAGACGCCTCTCTAGGCCGGGTCAGCTTCCAATTACTACGCTGAGATCGCAGACCCTCCTACAAATACCCCCTCACCCACTCGTTTTTTCCTCCGCCACACAAATACCACCCCAAACCCGCAATATTTTCGCCTTCCTCAGCGACCGACAAGACGTAGATTTGAAGAAAACTAATAAATAAAAACAAAGTTTTTGACTATATAACAAACTCATTGGAAATAGTTGTACAGCATTTTCCTTAAACATGGCATGTATCACGATTTCGTTCACTAACTTATGAGCGGAACTTCATCAAAGGTTCAGGATGGCCGATATTTTCGATCGCTTCATGATGTGTGTGGCTGCTTCCTTGTACGGAGTCTGGGTGCTGATAAACATCCTGAAAGACGTAGTCGCCGTTGGTCCCCGTGAGATCTTCCAGGGGAAACCAATCACCAAACCGGCGTGCCTCAGCGACCCAAGTCTGGGGACTCATGGATTTCTCTCTTTAGAGGTATGGAGTTCAAGGCGGGGGTTTAAACATCTTGCACTTCAGTGTTTAGCCACTTTTACTGTAAATAACATTAAAATTTATATAAAAATATTTAATTTCTTTAAGTCATACAAAATAAAGCAATGAATAAAGAAAAATTAATTGATATGCTCTCAATTATAATTCCTTACAGAGCCATGATTATTTAAAAGATAATATTGTTTGATACAAATAATTAGAATTCCTAACATTTTAAAAATGCTTAGAAAACTTCAGCATCCCATTCATTACAGATTACAGGATGTAAAATTTCATTACGTGGCCAGTGGACCTGAAAACAAACCTTTGATGCTTTTTGTTCATGTTTTTCCTGAATTATGATTTTCTTGGAGACTCCAGATAAGCGAGTTTCAAAAGGATTACAGGTTAAATATTATATTTTATACATACGAATAGTTATTTTCATGATATCAGTTTGATTTACATACGCTACTTCTATCATTCACATGCTTGTCGAGTAACTTCTTTTATGTTATTAGAACAGTGACGTAGCGAGGGGGGTCAATGGGTCAAATGCCCAGGGTGGCACTTTTTTTAGGGGCGGCAAATACCTCGTCGTTTTATAGCTTCAAAGAATAAAAGAATTTCAAGAAAGTGGATCTTTTTATCAAAATAAAATAAAATAATTTTAAAAAAGAAATAAAAAAGACATGTAGGAGCTATCCTAAAACATGTAAACGTTTCAACTGCCAAAACTTCAAACTCAAAATTGGATGTAGAATCTTCTGATGCTCATGCTAGTCAACTGCAAAACAAAGAGGCTGGTGTCATGTAGTATAAGGACACAAAACTGATGAGCTGGTAACTATAAGTCAGTGATAGTCAAAGTGGTAGTCTGCGGACCATCAGCTGCCGGTCCGCAGAAATTATCAAGAAAGGAAAAAAACAAATTATTATAATCTTCCATTTGCAACCAATAATACTAACCCTGAAAATATTTCAAGCTTTAAATAATAAACAATTTTTAAAAAATATGTATTAATTTCAATAATTATAAATTAACGTTGTTTGTGTGTTAATTTTAAATAGATGCAAGTTTTTAACTGGTCCATACATTAAAAATAGATCTTTATGATTTCTCACACTAGCATTTGGCATTTGCCGTCTGGTGATGCAAATAAACAAAATACTCGACTGAAAATAACAAACTATATTAAAATTAACTGATTAATAATTTCTTTGATTACAATGAAATATATAGTAAATTTTAGTGAAAATTATAAATATTTATTTTTATTTAAATATATATATACTGGCGTATCACCCGTCAAAAATGACGGAAGTTTGAGCTGAAATCTATTTATTTTATAAAAAATGCACTTTTTTTAGGGCGCCTACGGCGCCGACCTTTTTCAAAAGCCCAACTAACTTGTCCTTGTTTGATAAATACGAAATATTAAACTTTCTGAAATGTACACAAAGTATTTTATAATAGGGGTTGTAGGGTGCCTACGGCGCCCCCTTTGTTTTTTTATTTTATAATTAACCATAATCAAATCCTCTTTTTACATTGGAAAAGGGATCAATGTATTTTGATGAAGATATATATAACAAACAGCACCAAGTGATTTATTCAAAGTCGTAATTAAAATTAGTATGTATTTATTTCAATGCGTAGTTAAAATACGAAGATCTTGGTGAATGAAAGAGATGCCCCAAATTTTGGTGATTAGTTCAATTAGTTCACTTCAAAACTACTAAAAAAAAGCAGAGCACAGAATTATTACAGATTTGTCCCCCAAACTCAAACATTAGATTTGCACTCGTGTGCAGTGGCGTAGCTAGGGTCATGTGCGCCCGGGGACATGACACAAAATCGGCGCCCCTTGTCGGACCGAAAGATTCTGGGGGCTCAATGAGCCCCAAGAAAAATTTGAAATTTTACGGTTTATATAGTTCATTTTCGAAGCTTCTGGTATTTTAATGAAATAGAATACAGACTAATAATTCTCTATACGATTGTAAACAATTTTATTTGAAAAAAAAACTCTACTAATTATACGATTAGACATAGTCTACAAAAAAATGATTCTCCTTGATTTAATTTGATTGTCGCAAACTCGTCAATCACGTTGTCAAAATTAATATTCTCAAGTGTTTCTCTTTCGATGCTAAGGAGTGCAAGATCACTGGGACTATCTTTTCCAATTGAAGCACGTAAATAAGACAAAATAAGCTTCAGTTTGCTGAAGGACCGCTCACAGCTTTCAGTTGAAACAGCAATTGTTTGAAGTATTTGAAGTGAAATGCGCTTGACTCGGAAATACGTCATCTCCATATGAAACAATAAAACCAAGAACATCCAAAGGAGTTTCCGATATAACTTCAGTCCGGGTACTGAGAAGCATTTTTCAGTCTCTGATTTATGTACACAAGTCGTGACCATTGACGTCAGTGTCGTATAAATTAGCAAAATCTAAGCAATTTTAACGAAGTGTATCGACTTTTGTCTCAGCAAGAAGAGTTTTGACGTCTAGTAAAAATCCAAATTTGTTGTTTAGATTTTTTTAGACGTATAAACCGTATTGATATCTCCTGTTGGAGTCTATCAATTAGGCTGTTCATATCATGTGCAATTCTTCTGCAGAAAGTCCTGCATCTCTTGTTAATTCTCCAGGCATCCTCCGATGTCGTCTAATCCTTCTGTCAACCTCGATTCCCCAAGTTGTGCATCTTCCTTTCCATTATCTACCGCAACCTGGCTCAAATTATCACGAATGTTGACAATTTCTTGCTCAAGCGATTCAAGATCAGATGCTGCTTCCTTGAAATTCACAGTAGGATTCTGCAACCGTTTCTTGACACGATCAATTTTCCCAAGTATGATGTTCTAGAAATTTAACAAAAGCTAAGAATTTAAAGTTCAATATACTTGCCAGCAAAGTTTCTGCATCACTTCTGGTGTCAGGCGTCATATTTGTATGTTTTGATAATTTTTCGAACAGCTCTACCAGTTCATCTAGTGAAATCTAGTCCTTCATAAATTGCTTTAACAGCTCTGATCGTACACTCCAACGTGTTTCAGACTCCCTCTTCATTGTGATTGGCGCAACTCTTTTTAATGCTTCCCAACGAGTTGTTGAACGAGAAAAAACAAAAATGTATACTTTCAACTGTTCCAAAAACGTTATAACAACTGGATCCTGTTTAGCTGAGTGTACTCTTCGTAAGTTTAAGCTGTGGTTATCACAGTTGATGCACAATGCTCTGTGACTTCTGGCACATATTCGGTGTTGAAGGCCGGATATATGCCCAGTCATTACAGCAGCATTGTCATAACATTGTGACCGATAGTCGGCTGGAGGTATTTTATCAGATTCCAGTTTCTCTGCGATAACTCTTTCAAGGCTTGCTGCGTCTTTGGAATGTATCTGGATAAAACCTAAAAATGATTCTTTGATGGCTTCTTTTTTAGTTCGAAAATCCACATCCACAAATCTGATGACTTGAGAAAGCTATTCCCGGTGTCTTAGATCGGGTGTTGAGTCAAGTAAGATACCGTAGTACTTGTTTTTTCTGATTTCATTCAACAGCTGATTCCTTACAGTCGATGAAAGTAGGTGGATAAATTCATTTTGGATTTTCTGTATAAATAAGATACTGAACCTTGATTTTCTCGGGAATCTTGTAAGTGCTTTTCTAACAGTGGATCATACTGATCAAGTTCGATCACAGAGAGACAGGAAAGAGAGGCGGTGTCTGATGTTTCATATAAAAGGAATCCAACTTGCTTTGACATACCCACACAATCCCTTGAGAGGAGAGACCTTCTGTAAGCCAGTGGTTCTCAACCTTTTGAGATTCAAGGACCACTTGAAAAATGTGTGTCTTAGCTACGGACCACTACTAAAAATTGTGCTACTGCCGAGCTGGAAAGTTAAATATAATTATACTGTGTATATCTTATCTGTTGCACACGCTCCTTCTATACAGAAGATTATTGCTAGCTATAAGTAGTATACATGTTAGTTAGTAAAATTATACTAATATGCTACGTTTTGCGTGCTCCAAAAACAATATTGTAATGGCTTTCTTTTGTAAAGAACAAATGTCATTTATATTAGTCTCATAGTCTTCTTATTTAATTCTACTTGCTAACTATAAAAAAAACTTTAAGTCATAAACAGTAGTTTGTATTAAAAAGACTGCTATATTAGTTTATTTAGTACGAACGATGTTTTGTTTTTATTGTAAGCAATGCAGAAAATCCACTTTCACAAAGTTGCAAAGGGTAAAAGTATTTTAAAAGCTATCTGAGACAGTTCGGAGTACTCCAAAATTTCATTAAGCCCACTTTCTGATGCAACATATTCAAAGTGGTATCGCTAGTCAGTTCAATGAATTGGTTTAATTACGATGTTGGTAATTTTATTTGATGAGACAATGTGTGCGAGATTAGGACTGGAAACCCACGAAAAACCACTGAACGTTAAAAATCACCAAAGTAGAATTAAAATTGGCCCTGCATTGATCGAATATGACCAGAAATCAAATTTATCAACAGTTGTTTATTTATTTCAACATTTTCTGGTTTCTCGGTGATTTCGTATAATTGATCAAACATCTCAAAGTTACCTTGAAATAATCTTCTTTTCCAAAGATCAAGCTTTTTCGTAAAAGCAGACACTTTGTCACTGAGAGTAATATAATGTGTCTGCTTTCCTTGCCGAGTTGAATTAAGTTTATTGAGTTCTTCAAAAGTTTCAGCCAAGTAAGCCAGAACAGCAACCCATAAGCTATGGTTCAAATGATCAACAAGCTTTGAGTTTTTTCTACAAGAAACTCTCTTACGTCATCACGTAATTCAAACAGTCTGATAACCAGCGAATTTCAGTAAACATCAGTAACTGTTAATGTTCAAGATTCATATTCGAACATAAGAAATCAAAGAGACGAGAATTTAATAGACAAGCATTGATAAAATTTAAAAACTATTTAGGCCAGATAAAAATATATTTTAAGTTTGCGTTAATTCTTTTACTTGTTAGTGTTTTTCGATGAATCATACAGTGCGTAAATTTAATGCTTTGCTCGCGGACCACCTGGCACATCTTCGCGGACAACTAGTGGTCCACGTACCACAGGTTGAGAACCACTGCTTTAAGCCACTCCTTTTTCTTGTCTTGGTCATTTTGGTTGCTTTTAGTGTCGTCTCTGTCTGTTCTATTAATAGAATCGCCGTTGTCTCTTACTGCTCCCCTACTCTCACTCCCAGTCTCTCCCAGTTTTTTTTTAAAATCGCCATCAGCAATCCTACATTGTGGATGTGTCATTTATTTATGAGTAGAATGGCGCCCCTTAATGCTCAATGGGGGCGCCAAAATCATGCTTGCCAACTGATTTGTAATGAATATATTTTCGGAGCTCCGAAATTCAATCTTGCAAACGTATTTGGGATACATTAGTTTACATCAAAACACGATTAAATAATGAGTTTTAATACTCATTTTGGCGCCCCCTAACGTGGCGCCCGGGGACATATGTCCCCCCCTGCCCCCCCCTCGCTACGCCACTGCTCGTGTGTATAGTAAAATTTAAAAATTAAAATTTAAAATTTGATTTTTCCCCCTCAAAACTTCAAAAATAATAATAGAGAGAATGAAGTTGATATTAATTTGATACCGAAAAGATTCATTATATTAAACCCAATTTATATATGGTAAAGAGAGGATCTATTGAGATGTTTCAAAAAGGGAAGAAACATGAAATTCATGAATGCTGATTGCTGAGCATCAAACAAATTCTGACTCTTTTCAATCAGATGATGGAAACATAAATGAAACCGAAGCTTGAGTAGCTAAACGAATTATTTCTAGCATCACTTGAAAATATCACTCTTCGTATATTCAATTCGGTTTTGTATGTGTGGATGATACTTGTATCCCAACACCAGGACCTATCGATGTTTAGTTGCAGCGATTTTATATCAAAAGTTCTCAACAAATTCTAAAATACAAAATACACATTTTATTACACCTCTTGCAAAGAATTGCATAAATCACGTTGCGACTTGTGCACGTGAATCCATCTTTTATTATGAATTTTTCAAGAGGGAAAGAAATTTGTTTAATTCCAATCACATATGGACAAGTATTGCAACGGTTACGGTTGCAACCTTTTGTTCCAATATGTGCTTTCATTGTGGGAAGGTGACTTCTTACAAGTATATCTCTGAGGCTATCTCTCCGGAGAGCAAAAAGAGGAGGTTTTTTGAAGACCTGCTGAGTTAGAGGGTCAGCCATGAGGATTGGTCGGTTTTTTGAGAATCACCTGGTGGGCTTTAAAATTATGGGGATGAAAAGTTAAAATAAATTTGGATCCATCACATTGATCACCAAAAAAAATGACGTAAACGTGTCCTGTCTGGTCATGCCTTTAAATCGATTGACAGCGCATATTAAAACTGTTTCCAGGTATGACCTGCTTCGAAAAAAATCCAGCATTTCATTACTTTTCTCCAAAAAGTCTGTCTCACCACTGCAGAGGCTTTTAAGCCTGAATAGTTGTGAAAATGGGATAGAGTTCTTACAAGATTGAGGATGGGACGATGTATACATAAGGAAACTATGGCTGTCTGTAGACTTGTAAAAAATTGATGATGATATTTCGTTTTCTTTTAATTTAATTTGTATGTCGAAAAATTATATATATCAGTGTACAAATAGGCACTATATTTTGTCAATGAGAAAGAAAACTATATCTTAAAATAAATTGCTACTAGATCCGACCCGTGGCGAATATACGCCGCAGATTTGCTCATAGATAGTGTTATGAAAGCGGGAAAGAACGGACACAAACTTCCTGCAGTGCGCATTATGGTAGTTGTTTTGAAGCATTACTTCCTTTCCTTCTATATAGCGGGTTTCAGTGCGGTGCGCATAGTGCGGCGCGGTGCGGGTATGCACACTCCTACATATATATATAGACTGCGTCTTGCTCACTCTAGTTTCTGGTGAATTAGATAGACAGACAGACAGGCAGGCAGGCAGGCAGACACACAAAGAGATAGATAGATAGATAGATAGATAGATAGATAGATAGATAGATAGATAGATAGATAGATAGATAGATAGATAGATAGATAGATAGATAGATAGATAGATAGATAGATAGATAGATAGATAGATAGATAGATAGATAGATAGATAGATAGATAGATAGATAGATAGATAGATAGATAGATAGATAGATAGATAGATAGATAGATAGATAGATAGATAGATAGATAGATAGATAGATAGATAGATAGATAGATAGATAGATAGATAGATAGATAGATAGATAGATAGATAGATAGATAGATAGATAGATAGATAGATAGATAGATAGATAGATAGATAGATAGATAGATAGATAGATAGATAGATAGATAGATAGATAGATAGATAGATAGATAGATAGATAGATAGATAGATAGATAGATAGATAGATAGATAGATAGATAGATAGATAGATAGATAGATAGATAGATAGATAGATAGATAGATAGATAGATAGATAGATAGATAGATAGATAGATAGATAGATAGATAGATAGATAGATAGATAGATAGATAGATAGATAGATAGATAGATAGATAGATAGATAGACAGACAGGCAGGCAGGCAGGCAGACACACAAAGAGATATATAGATAGATAGATAGATAGATAGATAGATAGATAGATAGATAGATAGATAGATAGATAGATAGATAGATAGATAGATAGATAGATAGATAGATAGATAGATAGATAGATAGATAGATAGATAGATAGATAGATAGATAGATAGATTATAGATAGATAGATAGATGATTACAATTTGTTTGCCGGTAATCGCTGCACCACAAAGCACCGGTACAAATATATTTTGCTCTTGTGAAAATTTAGGTGACATGATAAGAATTGTTGATTTCTTTTAAACTCTTTTGAAATTTAATTTACAATACTGTGAGACATATTATTATTAACTTGTGTTACTAAAAAAAATTTATAAGTAACCTAAATTAACGTTTACAAAAAATTTAATTCAAATAAAAAATACATTTTAAATATTGCATTTATTTATACTTACAAAGACTATTAAATAAATATATTTTAGTTAATATATGTCTTCCTTTAACCACCTTCCAATTATATAGGGTTGCTAACATAAATATTTATGGTAAGTGGCACGCCACTTGACTTCGAGCCCTATTGTTAGGGTCACAAGAACAATGAAATTGAATGATTTTCGTAACTATGTGTAACACTAAATACATAAAATAATTTGTGTAATTTTAACTTATATATCGATTTATAGGCCTAATGTTTCATAAGATTAGTGACTTGAACGTAGAAACGAAATTTAAAAAAAAATTAAATTGACTTTGTTACTCACATAATCAGGGAGACAATCATTCGCTGTTAACGATTAATTTAAATTTAATCGTTCACTTTTGAAAAAGTAGCGATTAATTCATCGTTAATTTCGATTAAAATTTAAGCCAAAAATTGAAATTTATGGTGTCATAAGTAACATTTATTAAAATACTTGTCGAAAATCGAAATAACCCTGGAATGTCTTCTTTATATGACATCTTTACACCAACAACGCAAACCAACACGTGTATTGACATTATTTGGTTCAAGTGATATGCGGGACTTATAGTTAATGCAACCGTATGAGCTGGAAATTCGTTCGCATACATTTAGATCAGGGGTTGGGAAACTTTTTGTCTTAGAGAGCCATAAACAATACATATTTCAAAAAGTAAATCTGTGAGAGCAATACATATTTTTTAAAACTAAAAAATTCAAGTAAATGTGTATCTGACACAACTGCATATACTCGTTAATATGTTTTTATGATATACGTCAAATTTTGTGAAATGGGTGCTGAACAATAAAATCAGAATTCCGCTGACGTTTTCCCATCTGATCCGCAGATACCCTGAACACGGGCGTCAACTACTACAGGACCATACTACCGCCGAGATGCACAACCTAAATTACACCATGCCCATTCTCAAGGTGTGGGGAAGCGACGACAAGGCCATCACATTTGTGACAGCCGACTTGGTAGAGAAGTCCATCTCAAACATCACAGTGAAACGAATCCACAAAGCCGGACACTTCGTGCAAATGGACACACCTGATCTGACCAACAAGGCGATGAGAGAGTGGCTGAGTGAGCAGGAGAACAGCCAGTGAGACAGAAATCTTGTGTAGTACTCTCGATCTCAGTGCTTTGTAGAAACCTGACTGCATGACTGAAACAGTAGCGGATGCACCTGTTAGGGCTGTGCTCTTAATCGAATGTTTCTTACTTCTACTCCAAGTTGTCAAGGCTTATAAACAATCCTATTTTGTGAGTTTGAAGGGTACAAATAGTACGCTATACTGATTAGTATTTTAAGTCGATAAGTCTTTATTTTACCACGCTTTTATTAACTCGCTTTCGTTCCTGTGTGTTTGTCTGTCCAACAATTTTTCAAATCTGCCAACGTAAAATTAAACCACTTCTGATGGTCCTAGAGATCTCAACATTTTACCACTGATAGATCTTGGATGACAATGCATTGTGTCAAAATTTCAGATCGATCGAATGTATCGTTATTAAATTATTGCATTTTTTAGTTTATCTATATTTTATTATATAATTGCTTTCGAGTCTGTCTGTCCACAATTTTTCAAATTCGCCAACGTAAAATTAAACCACTTCTAATGGCCCTAGAGAGCTCCAAATTTTACCACATATAGATCTTGGATGACAATACATTGTATCAAAATTTCAGATCAATCGATCTTTCATTACATCTTTTAGAAATTACATTTTTAAATTTTATCTTTATATAAGCATGCCGTAGTTTCATTTCACGTGGCGAGTTCACCCCGCGACCTCATCGCTTTGTTATTAAACGTTGGGCGGGCGCTGATGAGCTGTTTAGTAAAATAAATAGAGGTAAAAAATATTTTTCTTCTTTTTAGTCCACTTATAAAAACGTGGTTTTTAAAAGTCATTTTTTAAACTTTATTTATAATTTTTTTTCCCAACAATACAATGTGTTAACGATAACTGATTAGCGAGCTTATGTCATGTTAGAGTAACATAATGAAAAATGTGTATAATATAATGTTTAAATAAATCAATTTTTGTTCGAGTTAATTAACATCGTTTTTTAAGTTTAAAAGAATAGTTATGTTTTTTTGTTTTTTTTAAAAACTATTTGCAAAATGCACGCCCCTGGGTGGCACTTCCCCAACACTCCTCGCCCCCACAAAAAAAAAGTTTTACAATTTCGCTTTAATAATTTAAACTATAATTTCAAAAATAACAACTAAATGACTAGTCAGATTGCATGTAGGGGAGAGGCGCCAAACTCAAAGGATAACAAAAATAGCAAAGCCCCTGTTCAGTCGTGGAATGGAGTACTCTCATCGTCTCTGCCTGCTGTGAAGATATATTCATTTAGTGCAGTAACGTTTCCAAAATTTTCAACAGCCAACATTTCCTGCCTACGAGTGTCGCTCTTCGGAGTACTGCATTAAAAATTTGTTTTTAAAAATGTAATTTCTAAAAGATGTAATGAAAGATAAAACACGTTATTGCTTAGTTCATATGTCGGCATCCTTCCGTCTCGCGAGACGATGGTGCATCACCGTTGGGCTGCATTTCCTTGAGTGACAGTCTTTACCACAGCTTTTGTACACGAGTTCTGTGCTTGCTTAGTTCATAGACTATTCATTTTCCCCACCCAATACCCTAATTAAAACACAAGTTTTGATATCGGAACATTGTGGTTCAGACAATGTTAACGGTCGGCGTTATGGGCGAGCAAGACTAGTCTCCGCCTAGCGTCCGCAGTACATACAAAATATTTCCAAAAAAATCATTTTTAAAGGAGAATGAAATGAATATAACACACTATCTGCGGGGTTGAGATGAGAAAAGTTGAGGGGAGTTAGCCTGGTCATCGTCCTTTTTTTCTCTCCTTCTCAATAAAAATAAAAATTAAGATACACCTCAGGGTAAAATGTAACCAAGGCTAAAGTCCTTGGCCCACATAAATAAGAACATAGCTTAGAACGTATTACTTCTTAGTAGTGCTGTAACTTTATACCTCGTTCGCGTGCTTTCCTGCAGGAATCCAACACTCATTTTAAAATCATTAGACATGGATTAAATTTTAAAAACCAAAAAACGAAAATCTGAAAACAAGAATTGGTTTCCTGGAGAAAAAAAACTCCACTAATATCCTTACAAAACGATTCCAAATTGAAATTCGTTTGCTCGTTTAAACAATAAATAAACAATAAAAGTGTTTTATTTCAATGACGTTAAGTTCAAGCTGTGACAAACTCATCAACTACAAATATGTTTATTATTTTTGAGAAAACCTCAAAACATTTTTTACATGGTTTATTCGTATTTATATATAAGAAAAGTATATATGAAAAGTATGCCATTTGGTGGGCCCATGATTTGGCGTGAGTCTTCAATTCATGTGACAGACTGCTATTTTTCATGACGTATGTTGTTTGATTCAACAAGAGGAGCATGCACCAGTGGCGTAGCAAGGGGGGGCGGAGGGGGCGGTCCGCCCCGGGCGTCACACAATTAGGGGCGGCATTTGAAAAGTGCAACCATTTCCGACAACCGCCCTTTTTCTTTTCAAGGTGGAAAACCCGAGTGAAACAAAAATACTCGTACTTTCGAGTCTTAAATAACGGATTCGCATATTTGTTTGATTACAGAGTGGATGTTATAACTAACTTAAAACCGTTCAAAAAGTTTGTAATTGCTCAATAAAGGTATCGATTTGTTTAGAAAATTAAGCGGTATACGTCAAAAATGACGCTTTTATAAGAAAAATATCACAAAAAAACAACAACACATCACCGCTGAGCCGAATATGTGCTATTAATATCGCCACGACGGTTTTTGCGTGGAATTTCGACATTCGCAGAATGATGCGCGAACAAGTACCTACAAGGCATGGTGGTTCAAATATTGTGTTTAACTTGCAAGTAGTAATTTATATTACTGTTTCAGTTTCAGAAAATTATTGCAAGGTAAGTTATTAAAAATTAATTTTGTTTTTATTGCATTTAAGTAGCACAAATAATATGAGTTTTTCATTAAAAATGTTAAACCTATTCAATTAAAGTACATGTAATGTGTGAATAATTTGAATTCGTCTATTTTATGGGAAATTATTAAAATTTATGACAAGAATATAAAAATATTCAAATATAAAAAAATTTCAAGCGTCTTGGAAAAAATGACATCTGAAGAAGTAACTATTAAAAGGAGATCAGATGCTGGAATTTTACTCAATTCAATGCAATCTTTTTCTTTTCTATGTTATCTCAATTTATGGGAACCCGTCATCGCATGGACTAAAGAGATGTGCTATTAGAAAAAGCTGTTATATCAGCCAAACAATTTGTGAAGAGTTGAAGATAGAACTGAACGCGGAGTTAGAAGGATAGAAAAAATATGAGTGGGGGAAATTAAGAAGACGTGGTTCTATCTTTAGAACTAGAAGTAAAATGAGAAATGTTTGATCCAGGGATGTAATTATAAAAGAACGCTTTTATGAGTTGCATGTCCTTGCAAGAAAATATTCGTATATAATACCATGTAACCTACTAAATGAAGCATTTAAAAATCAAATAAATTACTTTATTAACATTGATCATTGATAAAGAACGAGTCCATGTTGAAAGAAAAAGGATCCATGTTTTTATGGCTGTACATACACTACAAGAAGATGCATTATGTTAGAAAAAAGGGGTAAAAGGCCCCCGTGATCTATTAAAATGTATTCAAAAGTATAGATTGGAAAATTTTGTAACCAACATTGTAATTTTGCTATAAATTTTTTCAAGAATTACTATCAGTGTCGCTAATTGTGAAAGGAGCTTCTCGAAACTGAAGTTGATAAAAAAATTATCTTCGTTTCACAATGAGCGATTTAAGACAACAAAATCTTGCAATATTGTCCATAGAACAAGATATTACAAATAATTTAAATTTTGATAGCATAATACGCGATTTTTCTATTATGAAGGTAAATGTATAAATATGCTTACATACAAACTAATATATACAATTTCTTTGTTTGGTAATGTTTTTTGGGTGTACATTTGGAATATATTTTGCCTCATAGGGAAAAAGGAAGGGGGGGGACCTGCGACTCAGCAACTTTCTTGTTGCTTTTAAAAAAGGTATCGTGTATTTTTATAAATGTGTATTTATAGGTGTATCATCTTATCCGACCTCTTTTATTACTGCTTACATAAAGATTGCATGCAATGGTTAAAGTGTTCCCCACCTTTGCGTCGTTTCAATTACAATTATTTATTCGTGTTTATTAATTTATAAAAACCATCATAAAATCGACTAAGTGGCCATCCTTAAATGATGTCACGCGATTTTGGCTGATTTTTCACCCCTTACCCTTCGTCACAAAAACTTAGACTCCTTCTTAAATATGACGTCACAAACCTTTGACACCCCCCCCCAACCACAACCTTTAAAAGCCGCATTTCTTATTTGAAAATGAGAATGTTTCAAATCGAATTTTTGTCATTTAACTATGTTTTCAGTGTAAGGCTGCACTCTAATATCGTAAGACGCGTTTTACATAAACGTCATTAAATAAAGTGTCAGTAATCAAATATTTAATTTGTAATTTTATTTAAAGTTGTGCGTTTTGACGTGATGTCAGATTTCCTAAACACACCCCCCTCGTCACACATCGTCATGAATGTATGTCTCCCCTCCCCAAGGTGCATGACGTCATTTATGTATGGCCACTAAAAAAGGGCGGCAAATCGGAGACCGCCCCGGGCGGCAAAAGTTATAGCTACGCCACTGGCATGCTCAATCAGTGGAGATTCCTCAAAGAGCAGTAGGAAAGCAGTTCTTCCATTTAATGGAAACACAGTATCACCACTTCCAGTGGCACACTCGGTAACACTGAAAGAGACGTACGAAAACGTGAAATTGTTGCTCAGTTCTTTGAATTATGACTAGCTCAATTGGTTTATATGTGGGGATTTAAAGGTCATAGCCGTCATATTAGGGCTCTAAGGAGGTATGCAAAATGTCCATGTTTTTGGGGCCTCTGGGATAGCAGAGCAGACTCTGAGCATTATGCCAAGAAAGTTTGGTCACCAATAGATGATTTCACCCCAAGAAGTTACAGTGTCAAGTTGCAGCCTTTGGTAAAAGCAAATCGAGTTCTCCTTCCACCACTCCATATAAAATTGGGGTTAATGAAAGCTTTTGTAAAGAGTATGGACCATACTGGCTCTGGATTTCTATATTTTTCAAAAAAATGTCCACACATAAGTGAATCAAAGATGGCTGCAGATATCTTTGTTGGACCGCAGATCCGAGAAGTAATGAAAGATGAAGAGTTTACATCTACATTGGCCACAGTGCTACTGGAAGCCTGGAATGCTTTTAAAGATGTTGTCAACAATTTCTTAGATAACTTTAAGTCAGACAGTTACTAAAGTCTTGATAAGAACAGGGTCGCAAAATTTCGGGCTTTGTGTTGCTGTATGAGTGTCAAGTTGCACCTTTAGGACTCCCACGTTGACTACTTTCATGCAAATCTTGGTGAATTCAGTGAAGAGCAGGTTGAAAGGTTCAATCAGGACATTTGTGCAATGTCTAGTTGATACCAAGGTAGATGGAATGTGAATATGGTGACCGACTATTGCTGGTCATTGAAATGTCATAATCCTGGTGCCGCTCATAAACGAAAATCACTGAAAAGACCATCCAAAAGCTGATAGATAATTAATAATTGTAAGTTTTCTTTTATTTTGCGCTTTGTTTGATAATATCTGTAACTTCCAATAGTTGTCTGCATGATTGAAGTTTATTATCCATCGTATATTTTGTTGCTGGTTTATTGACTTTTTCCTATATTATAATATATAAATAATATATATTTTATATCCTATATAATAAAAGGCACTTTTCTGTCCTTTCTGTCCCGTCATGTATAGCGATTGGTCCCTCAAACACATATGACTCCTACAGCCAATCATAGAACCCGTTTACGCCATTTACGCGAGTTATTTTTGGTGCAGTATTTCTTCCAAGACTTTATTTTGAGTTATGCGCGTTTGGATTTATAGCAAAAGGCTATGTTTTTACGAGTTATTTATTTTAACTATAATGAATAGTATTTTTGACGCGATGCACGTGTAATGCCGGTCGAGACGGCTGTTGGAGGGGAGTTACAATATGCCACCGAACGGTGGCGGAACGTCCTTGGACGGGTTTTGTTGCTCGTATAATTATAAAATGTCAAAGTGCAAAAAATCCTGACGTGATACAAAAATTTGGATTATATATTTGGAATCAGCATGAAAAGTTGTGTAAGAAACACCTATTAGCATGTCTGCAGATTTCAAAAAATGAAAATGTGTAGACCAGTGTATTTATATATTTTCATATATAAATGGAGGAGTGACATTTTTCTATCATTGCCAGATTGTTTCCGGTGAATGGAGGTGGATATAGTCTCACCTCATCCCATGCGCAATGCTTGCCCTACCCTTCCCCAAACAAAAACAACAACAAAAACAAAACAGTTTGCATACTAAACATTCCTTTGGGGTTATATTATTATAGCCCTGCTGTTTCAACTAGTTAAAGATGAACCGAATTTTTCAATTTATGATTTATGTGTTTTCGTTTTGTTTTAACTTTACGACAAAATAAAGAGAATGTGCGTGCTGTGGGCGTGTGTGTTTTTCTCTTTGCACCATTTTTACAAGTTGAAAATAGTTCTACGACAACATTTGCATGATTCAGACATCTACTGTGTTGCCCCCAGTCGACCCCAAGCATGTGCCTGGTTCTTTGACTATCCTGAGCCCCGCGTCTTGCACATTGGCAACAGTCATGGCTCAAATGACTCAAGCCATTGTGGTATGGTGGCTAGCAATCTGCCACGGCTTGTTTGTCCTATTTAATATCTTCAAGAAGTCCTACTTGAAAGACTTCCCGTCCGTTATCAATTGCTCACCAAGGAAAAATCCAGGAATATTGAAAGACCACGTGTATGAAAACACCGTCTTCTGACATTAGAAGTAAGTTCTTGTGTTTTTATTGTTCTACCATATATTTTTTTTGCAGTGTCAGTTACTTTATTTTCTTCTGTGGTTCCACCAGTGGCGTAACAACGGGTTGGCATCGGGGCAGTTGCCAAAGGCGCCAGCTCAAAAGGGCGCCAGTAAATCTCTAATTTTTAAATTTGTATATACATAAATACAGTCGGACCTCTCTTAGTTGAACTCAAAAGGACCCGGAAAAAATATTCGACTTGTGGAGTTTTTGAGTTAGGGAAAATGGTGTAATAGGTGCCGATTAATCAAGGACAATGTAGATATTTAGAGGAGGGGGAACAGCCATACCGGCTAGTAGGCTTGACAGGAAAGATAGGCGATGTCTATGTTTCATGTGAAAGGAAGCCAACTGGCTTTGACATGCCGACACTAGCCCTTGAGAGGAGACACCTTCCCTCCCCTGCCCCACTTTACTACCTCCACAGTAGGTTGAGGGGAGTAAGATTTTTTCTTTTTAAAAAGAGTCACAGCATGCAGCAAAGTGGCGCCAATTAGTTACCACTCCTTTTTCTTATCTTTGTCATTTTGTGTACTTGCAAGGATCGCGTAATCCCTCGTGGAATGAATTAATATAAGATTTTACGCCCATTTACGTGGCTCTATTGTATACGTGTTCTGAAATGTCACTCCAGAATAATAACCCAAAATGCCATGGAAAATTAAACTAATAGAGGTTGAAAGCCCAAAATCTTGGAGTTAAGGAGATCTAAAATACATTAGTCTTATTGAATTTGGCCGGGACCTAACAATTAATTCGATATAGTGAGGTTTTCGATTTAGGGAAGTTCGACTTAGCGAGGTTCGACTGTATTTCACTTTTATCCTCGATAACAAAAAAGTGAATAATTAATTATATTTAAATATATTTCATTTAAATCATTATAATATTTTTATTATGTATTTGGCCTTTGCGGGGCCTCTTATCATACAAATATCAATATGATTTTACATTCTTTTCTTTTGAAAAGAAAAATCTTACTATCCTCATCCAACTGTCGAGGGAGTAAATTTGGGGAGGGGAGGGAAAGTGTCAAAGCAAGTTGGCTCTTTTCATATGAAACATCACCGCCCCTCTTTCCGGTCAAGCCTTCTAGCCACTATGGCTGTTCCCAGTGGCGTAGCTAGAACTTTTGCCGCCCGGGGCGGTCTCCAATTTGCCGCCCTTTTTAGGGTCCGTCCATAAATGACGTCACGCACCGGGGGGGGGGAGTCACATACGTTTGTGAAGATGTGTGACGAGGGGGGGTTGTTTGAGAAATGTGACGTCACGTCAAAACGCGCAACTTTAATAAATAAATTTCCAATTTTCTTATATGGCAAAAATTTAATTTGAAACATGTTCATTTTCATACAGAAAATTCGGCTTTTATATGGGGGGGGGGTTCAAAGCTTTGTGGCGTCTTATTGAAGAAGGGGTCTATGTTTTTGTGACGACTTGTTACGAGGGAGGAAGGGGGTGAAAAATCAGCCAAAATAGCGTGCTTCATTTATGGACGGCCACTTGGTCGACTATATTATGGTTTTTAAAAATTAATAAACATGAGTAAAAAATTAAAATTGAAACGAAGTAAAGCTGGGTAACATGTTTACCATTGTATACCCTATTAATGTAAGCAGTAATAAAAGAGGCCGCATAAGATTATATACCTAAAAATACACATTTATAAAAATACAAGATACTTGTTTTAAAGGCCACAAGAAAGTTACTGAGGTCGCAGGTCCCCCCCTCACACCCCATGAGACAAAACATATTCCAAATTAACACTCAAAAAACATTACCAATTACTATTCTTTTATTTTTATTTTTAAAAAAATGATTTTTTTACAAACAAAGAAATTGTATACATTAGCAGTGGCGTAACAACGGCTTGGCATTTGGGCAGTTGCTAAGGGCGCCGGCCTGCGCCAGTTCAAAAGGGCGCCGCTAAATCTCTTTTTTAACATTTTTATTTAAATAAAAGACGCCAAAAATAAATTTGCCAATGGCGTAAAAAACCCAGTTACGCCTCTGTACATTAGTATGTAAACATATTTATCCATCTACTTTCCTAGCTTTAGTTATAGAAAAATCGTGTATTATGCTATCAAATTTAAAATTATTTGTAATATCTTGTTCTATGGAGAGTATTGCAAGATTTTGTTGCCTTTAATCGCTCATTGTGGAACGAAGATAATTTTTATCAACTTCACTTTGGAGCAGCTCCTTTCACAACTAGCGACACTGATAGCAATAGTTACAAAATTCATAACAAAATTAAAATGTTGGGTACAGAATTTTCCAATCGATACTGTTGAATAAATTTTAATAAATCAAGGGTGCCTTTCCACCCGTTTTTCTAACATATTGTCTCTTCTTGTAGTATAGGTACAGCCATAAAAACCTGGATATTTTTTCTTTCCATATTGAACTGTAAATGTCAATAAAGTAATTTATTTGATGTTCAAATGCTTCATTTAGTAGGTTACATGGTATTATATACGAATATTTTCTTGCAAGGACATGCAATTCATCAAAGCGTTATTTTATTTTATTTTATAATTAATTTCATCAATGGAAAAAAAATTGCTCGTTGTACTTCTTGTTCTAAAGATAGAACCATGTCTTCTGAATTTTCCCTACTCATATTTTGTCTCCTTCTAACTATGCGTTCAGTTGATATCTCCATCTCTTCACAAATTGTTTGGCTGATATAACAGCATTTTGTATTAGCACATCTCTTTGTTCCATGCAATGGCTTTGCATTAATTTAAAAAATGACGAGTTCCAATAAATTAGATAACATAGAAGAAAAAAAGATTGCATTTAATTGCGTAAAATTCCAGCATCTGATCTTGTTTTCCTAGTTACTCCTTCAGATGTCAATTTTTCCAAGACGCTTGAAAGTTTAAAGTATGTCTTTTTCGAAATTATTATGCCTGTTGTGGTGTTTATTAACGGAGAAATTTTAATATTTACCTATTCTTGTCATAAATCTTAATAATTTTCCATAAAATAGACGAATTCAAATTATTTACACATTACTATTAATTTAATTGGATAGGCGTAACATGCTTAATGAATAACCTTGTTTTAATGAAAAACACAAATTATTTGTGCTACTTTAATGCAATAAAAACAAAATAAATTTAATTTTTAATAACTTACCTATTACAATAATTTACTGAAAACTGAAGCACTAATATAAATTACTACTTGCAAGTTAAACACAATAATTGAACCACCATGCCTTGTAGGTACTTGTTCGCGCATCATTCTGCAAATGTCGAAATTCCACGTAAAAACCGAAGTGGCGATATTAATAGCCCAGCGGTGATGTGTTTTTTTGGTAGTTTTCTTATAAAAACATCATCTGTGACTTATACCGCTTAGTTTTCGAAACAAATGGATACATTTTTTGAGCGATTAAAAATTTTTGAACGGTTTTGCGTTAGTTATACAATTCACTATGTAATCAAACAAATGTTAATGCGAATCCGTTAATTAAGACTCGAAATTACGAACATTTTTGTTTCACCTTGGTTTTCCCCCTTCAAAAGAAAAAGGGCGGTTGTCGGAAATGGTTGCACTTTTCAAATGCTCACAAATGCCGCACCTAAATGAGTGCCGCCCGGGGCGGACCGCCCCCACCACCCCCCCTAGCTACGCCACTGGCTGTCCCCCCCCCCTCCATCAATATCAACATTGTCCTTGATTAATCTTCACCTATTACGCCAGTTTCCTTAACTCGAAAACTCCGTAGTAAATAATAAACTGCAAAATAGTATTGCTCCTGTCTTATGCATTTCTTATATTCACGTTGTTTGACTGTCACTGTCAGACTACGTAATTATTGTCATAAATAAGATAAGAGAAATTCAATTATTTTTTCTAACAAACGAAAAATCGCAAAACTGAAATTTTTATCAATTTATCAAGGGTGCCAAAAATAAATTAGCCAAGGGCGACAAAAACCTAGCTACACCTCTGAGTCCCACGTTCAGGTATACTATTATATTTTGTTATGATCATGCACATGTGATTACGATGAAATGCAAACTTTAGCATGGTCTACTTGCCATACGGTAAGTAAATCATACAAATGTAACTGTGGTTAATAAGATGTGATTGTGTGATTGTATTTATTCGGGCACATTTCATATTTCACGTGGATTATCAATAAGCCCTTCGATTACTATCACGTCTTTATTTACAGGAAAACAAATATATAAAAGAAATTAATAAATATTTCAGATGGACGACCTCTTTGAGCAGATCCACGATGACTGCACGTCTTCACTACTAAATAAAAAGCTTCATATTCATTTGAACTAAAACATTCAGAGACTAGTTATTCCTCTACCTAATTAAATTTATTTCATTTTCATCTTCCTTTCGATACAACCAACATAAAACAAGAAGCATTACTCTTATATTTCATGAAATAATTATAAGAATGACACATCGTGTTACAAAGAGTAAAAATGAAGGGATGATTTTTTTTTAGCATATATCTAAATGTCATGTTTTTGGAGAGGGAAAACAAATTTAAAGAAGAGTTTATCAAAATCATCATATTTCGCCTTATATCTATTTGTATAAATGTAGGCAATTCTTCTTTGTTTCTTTTCATCTAAACGACTCTCTTGTTAAATGTCAACATAATATAAGTAACAATTCATCAACCATCAAGAGTTGATGAAAAAGACGAATTACGGACACTTCGACCCCGGACAGTTCGACCCTGCCAGTTCGACCACAGGACGTTTCGACCCCAGGACGTTTCGACCCCGGTCGGTTCGACCACGGACGGTTCGACCATGGACGATTCGACCCCGGGTGATTCGACCCCGGACTGTTCGACCACAGGACATTTCGATCCCGGACGTTTCGACCCTTTCGTTTCTACACCGTGAAATGTTTTTATATATTATTTGTTGTTTTTTTGTTTTTTTTAACTTAAATGTTAATTTTTGGTATATTATCCAATAAAAATTAAAAAGAGTATCTCCACTTCTATTCCAAACTAAACACACTTAAAAAGGAGCTAATTTATTTTTGGGTTTTAAAAATGATTATATTTAAGTCGTTCAAAGATTTTCACTGTGATATCAAAAACAAAGAAAGTTGCTTTATTATCTTTTTTATTGAAATATATATTTTTATTAAAGGTACGCAGGCGATGAAAACATTACAAACCCTGCGCCCTTTGCATTCACTTCTGTTTCTTGTGTTCCTTAACATGTATACGTCTCCCTAGCAGACATACTGATTTTAAAAAGACGTAAAAAGATGTCAGTATTTAAAGTTCATAAATTTCAATAGTTAATACCGCCGCCTAGCGGATAATAACATTCAAGCCGCTAGGCCCGTAGACCTGAATGAATGTTACGTCATTGTTGTTTACATTTTGTCCGAGGGTTTCATAATTTCATGTTACGAAGGCTCATTGACCATCACAACTAGCCGTGTGCTGGCGGGGGTGAATAGAGTTAGTGGGGGCAGAGAGAATGTAGGCACATATAGTAGAAAGGACTAACTGACCACAAGGCCTTTGTATTGTCCGATTACATCGGACGGGGTGGGGTGGAGTTGGATAGGTTTGAAAGGATTTTCTACCTCAGAGGAATGGCGCATTTATCACAATCATGAATTCACGTTGAATGTTATGTGTATATACAAATAACGATTTCAAACTGTATTTAATTTTCTATGGATAATAATTATAAGCTAAATGATTTTTATACCAAAAATTAATTTTAAAAATAATACATTTTTTAAAGTATTTTTAAAAAAAATATATATAACAAAATTAAACGGTGTAGATACGAAGGGGTCGAAACGTCCGGGGTCGAAACGTCCTGGGGTCGAAACGTCCTGTGGTCGAACTATCCGGTGTCGAATCGCCCGGGGTCGAATCGTCCGTGGTCGAAAGGTCCTGTGGTCGAACTGGCAGGGTCGAACCGTCCGGGGTCGAATCTTCCGGGGTCGAAGTGTCCGACCACCGAAAAAGACATACTATTGAAAATTAAGCAGCTTACCATAACAGTTATGAGAACGATTTTTTCATATAACAACTTTTTACAATTATTATATGAAGATTTTTTTTAAAAAATATATTATAATTCCACCTACAATTTAAAATAAGACAAAAACAATTAAGACTTCCATTTGTTTTAATACGATCCCACGAAAAAAAAAGTAATTACGCCATAAATTCTTAAACTTTCGTTGTTTCTCAATTTCGCGACCTGAAAAGAACCTATTATACCACATTCATGTCATCATAATTCTGCAGGTACATGTTTTATTCCAACTTCCTTACCTGCCTGAGCTCACCTTAGAAATAAACAACAACAAATTGTTGGACAACGTGTTCGCTAACAAACTCAATGATGACTTAGGCTTCTCTCACACGATGCGAAACTCTTTAAGCGAAGAAGAAATTGATGCATACAAATGCACGTACTCTCAACCAGGTAAACGGCTTATTAAATCATAAAACATGTAGCAGGAGCATCGCAAACGCGTCACATCTTTAAATATCGAGGCTAATTAAACCGTAGGGATTTTATAGTTTTTACGAGGGCGAATAATATCCTAGATGCGTCCGCGTCCTGTCTCTTCCTAAAACGTTTAAATATCAATTGGTTAATTCCGGGAGCATGGCGCATGATCCCGTTAGTGTGGGGCCCTCTTCGGTCAACCAACTCTTAAGCCGCCCCTGCCCTGATTATCAACGCAAAGTACGACGCTTTGAAACTGTTGATATCACATCATTTAAAAAATTATACACCAAAGTAAAAGAAACGTCTTCGACGTCAACTGCAGTAGAGCACCGATTATCTCAACTGTTTATGACCGAAGCCAGTTCTAGTGATTATTTTTTTTCTTCTCGGATTAACGAACTCAAAGCTTTCGTTCTTTTGAGACTTGAAAGAAGTTGTCATGATTTCGTACTCGGACCAGACAATCAACCCAGGCCATCATCAAAACCTGACGCTGAAGACTTGCGTGTATCCATTTTAGACAAACACACAGGTGAGGGCTTTCTGACCCGGCGCAAAATAGATCGCTTTCCGAAAATAGATAACTGACGCTTAGAATTTAATCCTGATTTCTTTGTCTTTGTGTTATCTGTGATTTAAATTAAGCAGTATTATGGAGATCTAATTATTTCAGTCTAGTAATACACCTAGTTTGGGCAACAGCTGTTGGCATGATGTTCTAACATTGTGATACTATAGCGTCCGCGCCATGCACATTACACTATCTTATCTATACAGACGCTCCTTCTATGCAGAAGATAGTTGCGTCCACAGACCATGACAGATGATCTGTTGGCAAGTGATGCAGCATTCACAGGCCACGGCTTTGTGGGTTCCACGCATTACCCAGCCGCCTAACTACATGTAGTGTTAGGTACCCATTCGGAGCGGGGTGACTCAGGGACGCCCTAGGCCCCGGGAACAAACCCTTGCCTTCACACGGATTCGAACCCGTGACCATCGGTACGACAGTCCAGTGCGCTGCCACTCGACCACCGCGTCCCCTAAAACAAAGATAGGAGCATTCCGGATAACCGGCGTGACGGAATTTTCGTGTACGCATAATCAGTCCTTAGTGGGTTATTTATTTTAAACCCTATCAATAAAGGGTTTATCAAATATTAAGATCAAAATGTTTTTGATGCAGCCATCTTAAATATTTCAGTAGTGACAATGGTTATGTTAAAATTACTTGTATTTTTCCAGCAATATACAGTTCTTTTTTTTCAAAATTTCTTCATGGATGTAGAGGAATTTTTTTATATCAGTTTTTAATCTACGGGAATGGTATTTATTATGTAAAAAAAAGTTAAATCCATGAAATTTTTTAAATTCTGCGTTTTTACTTTTAAGTTTATTTTATATCATGTTCACATGTTTAAAACATGCATCTCTTTACAAAATTACTTCTTAAAAATTAATGTTCTATATTATTTTATCTACACATGTGTTTGCAGTCTAAAACAAAGATGGTTGGTAATAGAGACCATAAAGACATGAGGAAAAAACTGTTAGTGAGAAAGAAAGTATTAAAAATATATATGTGCGTGAACGGGTTCACCTACAAAACGGCCCCGACAAATGGGACCCGACAAATGGGCTCCGACATAACGGCCCCGTCAAAACGGCCCTGTGCTAATAGTAATAAAATGCAATCAAACATTATATTCGTATTTTTACTACCGATTCAGTGTCAGATTTAGTTCACAAGAAACAATAATTATGACATCACAAGAGATAATTTAATAACATTTACTCGATATGGTAACAAGTCACGGTTGTTTGTTGATAAGAAACAATATAATAACATCACAAGAAATAATTTTACAATTTTACCACATATTTTGAGGGTGGAAAAATGAACAAAAGCTTAAACTGCAAAAATAAAAGTAAATGTTTTGTTAAAAAATGTAAAGAATTTGTCTGGGGCCGTGTTGACCGCGGCCGTTATGTCGGGGCCGTTTTGTCCGGAGCCGTTTTGTCCGGGGCCGTTTTGACGGGTCACGACGTGAACCTCATGTTTTGAAAGTGCTCAGAGTCAAAACATTCTCAACCACCACCCAGTGACCCTAAGCCTAGTGACGGAGCAAGAGCAATGTGAGGTGGGGGGGGGGAGTCCACCATTCGGGCGATACGTTATCTTTTGAGGAGGCTGTACTTTTAGTAAGCTGCTTAGTTTTGTTTGTAAGGGGCGGATTTTTTTTTACCATCCCCATTTGACACTGACATTAGCTACGCCACTGCCTAACCGCCTCCCCACCAAAACAAATGATCACCCCCTAAAATTACCCGTTACCAAAGTCTTTTGTTTTCCCTAAAGAAGCCTCCATTATGTTGCTTTATATTTTGAAAATCATTCCGGACTTTTTAAAGATTTATTCATACCCGTTTCCATAATTTGATTTTATAAAGATGTGCTCGCGAAAGGGCCTGAATTTAAGAGCCTCTTTTATTTTTATCATACATGTATGTTGAATGGAGAACTGGGTGATATCCTTTCATCCCCCTCCCACCCCCATGGCCCTGTATTTACAAACTTCCTCATTGATTTGCGTTTGTTATACACAATTAAATTTTAAGGGAAGCCTCTTTCTGTCATTTTGAAGAAAAAATAATTGAATTTTTGTGAGCATGTTAAAAAAAAAGAAGAAAAGTTTACATAATTCTGACCAGCACCAACTTATTAATATTAATAAGTGCATATGTATACTAACAAAATCACAAGTATGTGTAAGAGCCGTTTTCCACATGATTCAAATCAAGCAAGAAATACACTTTTTTTTAAATATAACACAATATTCGTCAAATTGATTTTATACAAATACTAGGCGCAGCGGCGAAGCCTAGGTTAGTTTTTAAATTAACACCCTGCCAAATAAAGAAAAGTGACTGCCTATTGCACAGTGTGGCTTTATCGCCTCTTTAGTAGGCCAGAGTCAGCTTCCTTATGCTGGGTTGAGACAGGAGACTCTCCGATAAATACCGCCCCCCCCCTTTTTTTTTCCATTTTTTCCACCGACAAGACGGGCATTGGAAAAACGCATCATTGTTTATTTATGTTTTAAGATACTCTATTGTGTGTGTGTGTGTGTGTGTGATATAACGATTAATTTCTCGATTTACCGCTAAAAGTTTTTAACGATTAATTTTTTTTAACGATTAATCGCCCCATCACTTATAAATGTACTGGAAGTCAAAAAGTAAAATATTTCCGCCGATAAATATAAACTAATTTCCGGACGGTTACGCGAACATTTTGATTTTAAACTATTGACTGACGTAACTGTTCAAAATGTTGATAAAGGTTATTATGTCCATTGAGAGAAATCGTTGCCTACCTTGCAATGTTCCCTCTAAGTCTAAGCTTCGTTGGTCCGTGTGCAAAGTTTTAAAAAAAAACTCGTGTGCAAAGTTGCACAAAGTCCATTTTTTGTTGCAATGTTTTACAAAATTTGCTGCGTGGTGATTCTAAACTCCTGCATGGCGTCGGTCAAATATCTGCTTAAAGGGAACATTGCTACCATGGTTCTAACACTTCGCTTACATATCACCTGCAAACCAAACATCCACTACAGTATCAGAAATTTTCAGCTGAGACAATCTAAAGCTATGTGAACGATTGTTCAGCTCGGTTGGTTATATTGTCAACTAGCAGACCCGTCGTGCGTTGCAACGATCTCAGTAAAAAGGAATACATATAGATAAAAAATAGGAATTACATTAAGGGTCACCGGGCCTATCAGTTTAACATATGAAGTTAAAAATCTGTTCATTTCAATCAATTTCATAACAAATATAAAAATATTTTTATCTATATTTATCAATATCGTGTAAAATTGAATGGGGAATACAAAATTAAAAGTTAGTAAAAAAACACATTTAAGGCCCCCAGTCCCGAGGAAATGGAAATTAGCAGTTCAGTGCCCTATAGTAATTTAATTTAGGCTCTTAAGTTTTTATATACCGAGTTTGGTCAAAATCCAGTTATTTTCTCATTATCTAACACTTAAACTAATTTTTATATAGCTAATATAATGAAAAAATACATTAAGGGCCCCCCGGGCCCATTCGGTTCAAGATGTACATTTTGAAAACCTGTTCATTTAAATTCAGTTTCCGCATGGATATATTTCTCAAGATCGTTAAAAACTGAGTGGGAAATAATATCTTAGAGTATGCCAAAAAAAGACATTTGGGGCCCCCGGCCCTGAACAATTGGACATTAGAAGTGCAGTGCCATTTTTTATTTTAATATGGGCTACCAAGTTTTTATATACAAAGTTTGGTTAAGATGCAATCATTTACTCAGTAGCTAACGCATAAACTAATTTTATATAGCTCACATAAGCAAAAAACGACATTAAGGGCCCCAGGGCCCAATTAGTGCAAGATATCAAGTTCAAAACACCTATTTATTACAATCAATTTTATAGTGGATATATTTATCTATATTTCTCAAGATCTTTAATAATTGAATTGGGAATAAAATCTTAAACGTTTATGAAAAAAGACATTTTGGGCCCCCCGCCCCGAATAAATGGACATTAGGAAATTAGTGCTCTATAGTATTTTAATATAGGCTATCAAGTTGTTATGTACCAAGTTTGGTCAAGATCCATTCATTTTCCAAGCAGCTAAGCCTTAAACTAATTTTTATATAGCTCATATAAGAAAGAATCCCCATTATGGGCCCCCGGCGCCCCATGAGTGTTAAATTTAAAAAAAAAGTAGCCTATTTCCATCCCGGGAGCGTACTCAAAAGTCTCCAAAATTTTCATGGCGATCGGATGAATGGTTTAGTCAGCTATAACAGACATGCATACATACTTTGATTTTTATATATGTTACGGCCAAAGCCCGAAGTCCGCCACTTCGCGAAATGGCCGGCCAATTCGCGAAGTGGCCGACGTGTCTGGCCAAAGCCCGAAGTACTTATAACTAACAATTGTAATTCGGGCTTTGGCCGGCCAATTCGCGAAGTGGCTGGGTATCCTTGGCCAAAGCCCGATGTGGTAAAGAATAATGCCCGGTTAGCGGCACATCAATCGTTTCTGGTGTGTTGGCATGTACGGGGTAGGGAAAAGGTGCCACGCTGTGACGATATTATTGCGTTAGTCTTTCCTTTTCGGAGAAGGTCCAGACATTGTGACTAGTTCTTATTATTGCGCCACACAGATTTCAGACAGGGCCGCCTTAGGAAATTGGAGGCCCTAGGCGAAGTGAATTTGGTGTCCCTAAATGTCATAGAAAAATAAAGAAATAATTATGGAAAGATTCTTGTGCGAGGCCCCCACTAATGATGAGACTAATCAGAGGCCCTAGGCGGCTGCCTAGTTTGCTTATGCTTACAGCCAGCCCTGTTTCAGTGTGAGTACTGTATTACTAGTATTTATAACATCCCAATCAACGTTTCCAGTTGAAAAGATAAGTCTTAGGGCACGTATAGCATGTGTCGTGGGATGTAATAACATAATACAAAGAAAACTGAGGCTATTAAACTATCATTAATTTAATGATAGCTACGACACGTTGTTCTGTACTGGAAAGTCCTAAATCAGCAGATGAACAAATATATGCCGATTTGATCACAGCACGTTTCGACCCTTTTGTTTTAACACCTTAAAATTGTTTTATTTATTTTTTTGTTTTGTAAATGCTTTTTTAAAATATTTATTTTTTGTATTTAAAATAATGTAATATACTGTAATTATCTATTAAAAATTAAAAACAGTATGGAATAGTTATTTTGAACTTTGAATTTATGATAGGACGATTGAAAAAAAGTTTATACACTGACAACCTGTTAATCACTGTTAATATTCAATGCTAATTTATGAGTGTGGTATGTGCGCCATTTTCTGAGGTAGAAAGTCCTTCCAATCCTATCCACCGCCACCCCCATCTCGATCCGATGTAATCGGACAATAAAAAGGCCATGTGGTCAGATAAAGGTACATACATTCTCTCTGCCCACTACCTTTATTTACCTTTCCCATATACGTTGCCAACACACGGGGTCATCTGGTCGTCACTTAGTGTAGCCCTCGTAACATGTAATTATGTAACATGTGCCAGCCAACGAACAGTCCCTGGTTTCGCTATCATTTGTAATTAACAATCAATTTTAAGTATTAAATCCTACAAGTCAACCTTCAATCTGCTCATGACTTCTTTCTTCGGGCTTTGGCCAATCGACGCTAGCCATTTCGCGAACTGGCCGGCCAAAGCCCGAATTTCGGGCTTTGGCCGGCTAACATTGGCCACTTCGCGAATTGGCCGGCTCATCACTTCAACCAAATAATGTCAATACACTTGTCTGTTTGCGTTGTTGCCATGGTTAAAAGATGTCATATAAAGAAGACATTCCAGTGTTATTTATTATTTCGATTTTCGACGAGTACGTTTAATAAATGTTACTTATGACACCATAAATTTCAATTTTTGACTTTAATCGAAATTAAAGATTAATTAATCGTTAATTTTTCAAAAGTTAACGATTAAATTAAAATTAATCGTTAAAGCCCTTATATATATTATATATACATTATATATAATACAACATGTCCCATGCTTATACTTATAAACTAGGCCAAAGTTCACAGGGCGGTTTAGTACCCTGGTAGTCTATAGGTAATTCTTAACCCCAACCAGGAGTGCAAAGTCCATGACAATTTTTAATACACACACACATTCATCTAGACGTCGTCTACAAGAAAGCACCCAGTAAGTGTTCATACTATTGACATTTGCGTATCACAATTCCATTGCTTTGTTTACATGATCGACCTGGTCAGGTCTGAGTTTCGACCGATTCATTTTTATCGTTACTTTTAAAAAAGAATGTTATCATACCAGCGGCCTACCTTGACCTTTCGCTCCCACCAAGCTGTGACACGAACAGAAACGACCGGTCTAGTAAGTTATTGATACGGAGAGAGGGTTTTCTCTTTACAATATAAATAAATATATAAATATATAAATATATATATATATATATATATATATTATATATATATATATATATATATATATATATATATATATATATATATATATATGGGGGCCGCGGAAATTAACGATTAATTTCTAGATTAATCGTTACAAATTGTATCGATTAAATATCGATATTAAAATAATTTAATAGATAAAAATTTGATTAAAATTTAAGAAAAATTTATAATTTTTTTTTCAATTTATTGAAAAATTATTAATAATACGTACAAACTTCTCCCGCGTATTATTATAATTTATTAATTTATGTAAACGTCGATTTAATAAAATGAATTTTTTTTTCAAAATATTATTTTTCAAAAAAGTCATTTACCTGTTTTAGTTACTTCCCTCGAGATGTTCAGTTTAATGACGTCATAAATTTAAATTTTTGGCTTTAATCGAAATTAACGATTAATATAGGGGCCGTCCATAAAGTACGTCACGCTCCAGAGGGGGGAGGGGGGTGTAAGAAAGTGTGACAGTTTGTGACAGAGGGGAGGGGGGGTGTCCGGCCATGTGTGACGTCACGCTGTTTTATATTAAATTTTGATTATTTTGTTATTAAAAAAAACAAAATTTTTGTTCGAAAGTGTGACGTACTTTAGGGGGGGGGGTTTTCCAAGATGTGTGACAGTTTGTGACAGGGGTGAGATGGGGGGGGGGTAAAAAATAGTAAAAAAATAGCGTGACGTACTTTATGGACGGCCCCATATGAAATAAATCGTTAATTTTGTCAAAAGTTAACGATTAAATTTAAATTAATCGTTACCAGCCCAATATATATATATATATATATATATATATATATATATATATATATATATATATAATATATATATATTAAGTATATATATATATATTATATATATATAGTCTCTTTTACACTTTGACGCGTTGTCTGTATCTCGATGTGACTTGTTGAAGTGACTCAAACGTTTAATTCTATTAATTTAAAAAAATATAAATATTTATATAATTTCCATATTCTATATTATTACTTATGTGTTTAGGCAGGGACGTAGGAAGGATTAATTGCGCCTGGGGGCAAACTGTAAAATTGGCTCCCCTCTCCATTTATTACCCCCTTTCACTAATTATAATGTAACGTCATAAACCTCATTTGGGCGCCCCTCTTCCTTGGTGCCCGCGGACATCCGTATCCCCCTTCACTACGCCCCTGCGGGTTATAGTGGAATAAACTGAATCCGGTGCATTTCCTTTCACATAGACCCCCGTCATTGTTATGACTCAAGATGCTATTGGTTCCAAATGAAGCATAAGTCTCGTCTTATTAGCATATTTATGCCTTAAAAATTATCTTTACCATTTGTTGTCACTTTATTACCCTGGCCTTTCAAAGCGTACTCGGTATCTCTGTATTTGTTCAGGTAACTGGGGTGTGTGTAGTGTCTGTGTGTAGCTTCCCGCGGCTCGGGTTTGTGGCCAGCCTTGGGCTCTGAGTCCGTCGTGAATTCAGTGCACAGCCATTTCACGGCAACAATCATGTCCCGCTTTATTCAAACTGTAATGCTGTGGACTATGGCTGAATATTACGGCCTTGTACGTCCTCTTCAATATCATCAAAGACTGCTTCCAGATGGGTTTCCGGAAGGTTTTCTTCTGGTCACCGCCTCCCAAGCCAAATGTGTTAGACGATCCGACGCTGGGAACTCATGGTCTCCTGACATTAGATGTGAGTATGTTGCATTACTGTCAACTGTTAACGGGTTTACATGAATGTTACGTCACAATGATTTCCTCGTATTCGCCCAACACCCCCCCCCCAAACACAGTTAACTGTCACACAGCTCCACTTCCAAACTCTTCTTACTTAATTTAATAACACCAATACTGTCCCTTCCTAACAACATGTTTTAAATTGAAATTCTGCTCACACATTATGAAAGGAGTTAGGGGCCGTCCATAAAGTACGTCAGGCTATTTTTGACCATTTTTAACTCCCCCCTCCCCCTGTCACAAACTGTCACACTTTCTTACACCCCCTCCCCCCTCTGGAGCGTGACGTACTTTATGGATCGGCCACTTATCAAGAATTTTTTTTTAATGTTGAAAAATGGACCTTTACTTGTTTTCCTATAGTATTAGTTTAATAATATACCATATACACCTACAGTTTTTATATAAATGTCTTAAGAAACAGAAAAGATTAGCTATTAATTTTATTTCTGATTTCTATGGTGATTTTTTTTTACCTTTGCTTTGGTCCTGATCCCCCCCCCCACACACACACACACCTACACCAACAAACGTAAATATCTGCATGATGCATGGGTTGTGTTGTCTTTTTAATAAACAAAACTCCGACAAGTCCAAGGGCAACTGTTAATAAAATTCTCATTTATTTATTCCTAGACCATGGCCGGTGTGATGAGAGAGTGCAGCTAGCTTTTCTAAAACTTTAAACACTCTTATAATTTTTGTAAAAGTCTCAAACTATCACTGTGTCTACTTTACATGATGGCATGTAACCCCATAATTCACTGAGAAAGCCGTCAAAAGTCCTAGTTTGCCCACATTAAAGCCTGATTGACATGCCTCTTAAAATATAGCTTGAACTAAAAGTATCGTTTTTCATGCATCGTCAGGATGTGAAAATTCATTACGTGGCCAGTGGACCTGAAGACAAACCTTTGATGCTTTTTGTTCATGGTTTTCCTGAATTTTGGTTTTCTTGGAGATACCAGATTAGAGAGTTCCAGAAAGATTATAGGTAACATTAAGTTTTTGGGTATTGATAAAATGATTTAATTATTTAAGTAATTTTTTTATTGTATATACATAAAATATATATCATATACATGAGGTTAAATGTCATGGGAAAAAATTTCCATTTTGTCTTAATAAGAGCATTAGATTTAATCTAAACTGCAAGCTTTTATCAATAATTTTAAAAGATAGCATCTTAAAATTTTTTCACTACAATTCACTTAGAAAAAATTTATATAAAAACCGAGGCGTCACTAGGGTTGGTGTCACCCGGGGCGATAGCTCATGGTGTCACCCCTTCACGACTGAAGGGGCCGTCCATAAATGACGTCACGCGAGGATGACGATTTTTGCCCCACCATCCCACAGCTCCATACTTATACCTCCACCCCTTTTCACGATATGACGTCACAAAGCTTTGACACTCCCCCCCCCCAAACCGTATTTTCTAAATAAAAATTAGCATGTTGCAAATTATTTTTTTCATTTAAATATGTATTTAGGGTAAGTCTTCGCTCTGATCTTGTAACATGCGTGAAGCCATCGAAAACGTCATTAAATAAACGGTAAACACTCAAATATTTAAGTGGAACTTTTATTTAAAGTTGCGCGTTTTTTATGTGACGTCACATTTTTTAACTCCACCCCCTCGTCAGTCACCGATGCATGACCCCCACACCCTATTACGGATTAAAAGGGGGGTGCTGAACGGGCTAAAGCCAGGGGCCACCAATAATTTAAGGTACTCCGAATTTATTATAGTGTATAATAAAGATGCAGGCAAATGTTTGTATGAATCCCTGAAAATGCCTTTGACATTCATACGGCAATGCTACAAATATGAGTAGGAAGTATAACGGAAACTAGGCTATTCTTCGTGAGAAGTGCAGTGTTGCTCATTATGTGCCGTGCACAGCTCATTCCCTTAATTTGGTTGGGAAAAGTGCAGCAGGATGTCCTGATGCAGTCAGATTTTTTGTCTTTTGCAAAATCTTTATACCCGGCTTGTTGCATCTACTCATCGTTGACAGGTACCTTAAAAACACATGAAATTGATACATGTTAACACAGCCTTGTGTGTCACAAGATGGTCAGCCTGACATGATGCAGTAAGGTCTGTTAATAACTTATACCATGCGAATATCGCAGCACTGGAAGAATTAGCAACAAACGAAAATCAGCCACGTGACTGTCTACTTGAAGCAGAAGGATTTCAAAAGGAACTTGAACAACTGGAAGTCACTATTTTACTTGAAATTCGGGAAACAATTTTAGAAAGGAAGTCTCTCATTGAGTTTGTTAAAAATACAGCATTCTTAATTTGATTCCCGTGAAGACAAAGGAAAGGACAAGTCCATGGTAAATAATAAAATATTTAAAAAATCTTTTTTTAAAAAGGACACGCTTTTAACATAATCACTACTTTTAGTAATGTCTCATATATAAGGGATTTATAGTCAAAAACTTAGTTTTTACAGCTATTTTTTAAAACTTATAATAAAAAGTCTTTAAAATTCACGTCTGAAGCCCACACATCTTTTTTACCACTATTTTTTTTTATACCAAACACCTCATAAGCGCCCGCCCAACGTTTTATACCACGGTGTTACGTTCACGTGGTGAACTCATGGATGTCAACAAAGCAGACGGGTACCGATGCTTATATATAGACTATAGATAAACTAAAAATGCAATAATTTCAATACGGTACATTCGATCGATCTGAAATTTTGATACAATGCATTGTCATCCAAGATCTATCTGTGGTAAAATTTTTAGATCTCTAGGACCATCAGAAGTGGTATAATTTTACGTTTCAAGTTTTGAAGGAAGGATGGATACAACATACAAACATTGTGACTTAAATAAAAGCGTGTAATAATAAGAATATGAACAATCTTCAATGCTATCAACAACAAAAAAGAGAAAACAAAGTGTCAGTTTGATAAAGGGACATCACCAAAATAGTATTCTCCCCGAGACAAAAGTTTCAAGGTTGAGGTATTTCTGGTAATCATTGACAAACTTTCTTGAGCCCTACAACATCGGTTAGGCCCATATAAAGACATCCATGAGAAATTTGGCTTTCTTACAAACCTATCTGAGCTCAGCAATTTTGCTATCCGATGGGCAGCAGCAAAGATAATGGAAGAATATTCACGTGATTTCGAAGACTGCTTACGTTCAGAATTAGTCCAATTTTCAAAACTCTCTAAAAAAAGTTATTGTCCAGGCTCAGGGTAAGGAAAAGGAAGTACCCCAATGCCAGACTCAAAACACGTGCACAGAGCTAAACATTTTGCTGATTTTGAATGAGCTAAATTTCACACAGCTCTTTACAAATGTACACATCGCACTTCTCATCTATCTCTCAATGATGACATCAAACTGCAACTGAGAGCGATCCTTTTCAAAGTTAAAAAGAATATAAAATGAGTTAGAATTTGCATGGGACAACTAAGACTGAATATGCTCTCTCTAATGAGCATTGAAAAGGAACTTACTTGTAAGCTTCCTTAGGTTTACTGACTTGATTGATAACTTCACCATGAGAAAAATTCACAAACGAAAGTTGTAGGTTCAAATAATAATAATACATATTTTTCAATAATTTTATTATTACACGCTTTTATTTAAGTCACACTGTTTGTATGTTGTATCCATCCATCCATCCATCCATCCTTCATTCAAATCTTGTAACGTAAAATTAAACCACTTCTGATTGTTCTAGAGATCACAAAATTTTACCACATATAGATCGTGAATGACAATGCATTGTATCAAATTTTCAGATCGATCGAATGTACCGTAATTAAATTAATGCACTTTTAGTTTTTAGTTTTTGTCTATATAAAATATTATCACTCGCGTCAATGAACCATGCCTCAATTTGCCCTAGAGGGATACAATTATTATAACTTTAAAAAGTACTTTCAACATCAAGTCTTGCTGGCCGAAATATAAGCGTGATCGATTGCCGACATGTTCAATCTTCAGTTAGGGAAAATGTATTTTTTTGTATTATACATAAATTTGTAATGAATAATCTTTCTTTTTACCACTATCACTGATCACATTTAAATATTGACAATGAAGTTTAACTAATTAAATTGAATTGATAAGGTCGAAAAATCAAATTAAAAAAATGTAGATACTAAAAAGTAGAACATAAAATAATGTAAAAAAATCTTTTTTTTTAAAGGACACGCTTTTATTTTCATATAGAAAGTGCACTAAAAAGAAGAAAATAATTTTTTTCTATGAAAACAGGTGAAATCGGTGAACCTATCTACTGCACATAAAAGCGTGGGGCGTTCATCACAACTCTCTATCGTGTACAAGGCTGCGAAACATAAAAACAAATTTGTATCAATATTAATAAACAGTGAAAGTTTCACAACTTTGATCATATAAATGCTACTATTACATTAATTAGAAATATTTATATATATATGTAAGAGAATAGTTGAAATGAGAAATGATTTGTGATGGGCGCCCCACGCTTTTATGTGCAGTAGATAGGTTCACCGATTTCACCTGTTTTCATAGAAAAATTTTATTTTCTTTTTTTAGTGCATTTTCTATATGTAAATAAAAGAGTGTCATTTTAAAAAAAATTTTTTTTACATTATTTTATTTTTATTTCAACTAGAGAAAACAATTCGTTACCCCATAAAAAAAAGTTTTAAATTTTTTTTAAAAAATACTGAATGACGCGTAATATTATTCTTTATGAGGGAGCGTTCGTAACCACGAAACAGCGTAAGTCGGGATGGGACCGTCGTAACCGGGGGGACTACCTGTAAATAAACATGCATATCACGCCTTTAATAAATATATATAAAACAAAATATTAACTCAAAGACATTGAATTCATAATTTTCGTCTAGAAAAAACATCAACAAAGAAAACCCATCTTTTGATTATTTTTTTTTGGGGGGGGGCGGGATAAAAATCTAATCCCCCCCCCACACCCCACTGTGGAGGGGGGAGTCGTGAGGTGGGATTCGTCCATGTTGTCGGTGTGTCAAAGCCCAAATAGTTTTATATCTTTTAAAACATAAGACACTGCCTCTTTCATGTCCAGCCTATTTTAAAGATCTCTCAGCTGCTACGTTTCTTTTCTTTTTTTCCTAATTTGTTTTAATGTTGTTTGTGTGTTGGGACTGTTTTTTTTATTGTAAGTTAACTGATTTTTTTAATAAAAAGGTTTCGCGTTTAACGTATTTCTTTGTATTTCTTAATTTCTTTCTAGATGAAACAAAATGTGTCTTCATTTTTTTTTCCTGAGATTAAATCGTACACAGTAAAATTTTAGGCTCGGGTGTCACCCCCCTGATGGGTGTCACCCGGGGCGGCCCGCCCCCCTCGTCCCCCCTAGTGACGCCACTGAATATAAAGTCCAAGAGTAATTTATTTCAGTGCAATTAAAACCTACAGAATATAAATTCCTGATGTGCATTTTGTTAGTCTTTATAAACAATTACTGATTAATGTCATATTTTGAGATTCAAATGCATGGTGCTGTTGTGAGAACAATGATTTCAAACGTTATTCAAATTTTGTATGTGTGTCTGTGGTCTTCCTTGTGTCATGTTGCAGGTCTTCATTTTATTTTGTAACATCATTGACCGGCACATATAGATTCAAGTCTCACATTCCTTTATTTCTCACTTTCTACTACAGGGTTGTTGCCATAGATCAGAGAGGCTATGGAGAGTCTTCAAAGCCAAAAGGCATCAGTCAATACACAGTAAAAAAACTTATGTCAGACATCAGGCAGGTCATTTTAGCTCTAGGTTTGTTGTTTTAAAAACTTTCTGCATTGTTATTGAAAAATTGAGGATACAAAGTGGTGCAGTGCAATTTGGTTGAAATGTTTTCATTATTCAGTTGAATTGAATTATTGCACATCTCGTTCAGTGTTTGCTCCAGTCTGCACAACATAATTGTTTTTTAGTAAATGGCAATGACAAAATAATTTATAATAAATCTGGTGCTGATTCCTGGTGCAATTTGAAGGCTTTTCAAATTGTCCACCAATCTTTAAAAAATTTGGTAAATGCTTTTTGTTCCACATTTTAAAATTCTAGCAATTTCTGATTTATTTATTTTAGAACACCATGTTTCTTCAAACTTCAAATTAGATTTTAAAAAGCTTTAAGAATGTTGCTTAACAAAATGTTAACTATACAAACAAATAATTATATGAAACACATTAAATTTAACACTCATCCAGAAAATTGCGTGATGAAAGTTCTGTAACATAATTCAAAACCTTATTTCTGTTGTTTTTCTGTGGTTTTATTACATAGTCTAAGGCAGAGTTCTGTTACTGGTGTGCTGCAGCCGCACAGATTTTCTAAAGTTTTTCCTGTTAAGTCAATATATAAATTTGTTCGGCTCCATGACAAGATGTAGAACAAAAAGCAAAGCAGTAATAATATTTAAGACATTAAATTCTAACTTGAAAGAACAATGCTACAGCAATCTAATACAACACTTAGATAAACATAGTGATATAAACACCTTTCTTGTTCCATTGGCAAGGACAAATATAAATAAATCCCCCTTCTTTGTGTCTGGTATTTGGACATGGATGGGTTGCCTGAACAAACCAGGAAAACAAACACTATATTAACATTCAAAACTCTAATGAGTAGTGTTAGTAGTGAATGAGATAAGATAAGATAGACATCACAGGTTTCCAATGAAATGGAAAAACACATTTGCTTGCTCATTTTTTTTCACCAAGTTATAAATTATTTATTATGAAACTTTCACATCTCACTAAAAAAAACTTGAACCTCAAAAATTTGTATATGCAACAAGTGAAAAGCTGAAAAATCTGTTTTTTCATCTTAATGTCAAAATGTGGTGTACAAAGGAACACATTTGAGTTAAGGTGTGCCATAAGGGAAAATGGTTCCAAGCTCTTGATTACAGTACCAGCTCATATTTAAAAAAATATTTTTTCAGGTTACAAGAAATGCATTTTGGTATCCCATGATTGGGGGGGGTGCAGTAGCCTGGCCTTTTGGAAGACTGTTTCCTGACATGGTGGAAAAGTTAATCATAATGAATGCTCCTGCCAGTCCAGTGTTCCAGAAAATTCTTTATACCAATAAGCGGCAGCTCAAGATGTCCTGGTAAGAACAGACAATGTTCCATTTGTAATCCTGTGTCTTGATAAACATTAAAAGAAAAATTATTAAAAATCAAATTTATAACAAGCCAAAGAGATATTGATGTTAGAAAATTTGAAATTTTTGGAATGCATACTTGTGATTTGGATGAATATTTGAGATGAATACCATTATTTTAAGTGATAATTAATCAGTAATTAACATTAGAAAGCTTTGAGAGTCAAAAATTAATTTCACTTATTGAGAAGTTTTAATTTGTGTTTTTTTGTGTGTTAGTTTACTCTAATTAGTACTCAAAATGCTGTGTTGCAGGTACATGTTTTTTTTCCAACTTCCATATCTGCCTGAGTTTTCCTTGAAAACTAACAACTACCACTTTTTCGATAACATGTTTGGTAACCAACCCAAAACTGGCATTTCCTTCTCTGAAGCATTCCAAAACCCTTTAAGCCAAGGTGAAGTTGATGCCTACAAGTTTACATTTTCTCAACCAGGTAAGAGACGACCAACAATAATTTTTTTGTACTGTTTTGGTTTGTATACCAGTACCACGTAGGTTTAAAAGTGTGAGGTAATAACTAAATGTTTTTAGAATCCTGAAAGAAAAATTCACTTTATATTTGACTTTGAAACTTTTTCTTTAGGCGCACTGACACCGCCAATCAATTATTATAGAGCAACATTTCGAAGTGGTGAAGACCGCTTCAGCTACGACATGGATTACTCAATCCCAGTCCTACTTATTTGGGGATGCAAGGACGCTGCGTTATGCAAAGAGATACCCGAGGAGACTAAGAAAGCTAATCCCAACATTACAGTGAAGCTTGTCCAAGATGCTGGACACTTTGTACAGATGGACACTCCTGGCCTGGTCAATAAAATCATGAGGGAGTGGCTGGAGAAATAGCAATGGAGAATGGTCGACCATTATTCAGTCTTTACACTTTGATTCAGCTCATGCGTAAATGACATTAAATTATTTTTTAAAGCAATTTTCAAACAGCTGGTGTGAATATATCCATTTTTTTAAAGCATGTAACTACCCTCTTAAACTGATACTAAATTCAGTTATTCAAACATTTTTAAAGTTCACTGAAATTTTATATTCGTTGTAGCTTCCTTGCTGTCGAATGGAACACAAAATATTAATGGTGTACTGTTTATCATCTTATATTAAAAAATTGGTTTAGTCAACTACTTATACTACTCCAAGAACATTGCGAGTAGTGTTTTGAGTTTATTAAACTCTCCTTAGAAAGTGCGTTTATTAAACTCTCCTTAGAAAGTGCGTTTATTAAACTCTCCTTAGAAAGTGCCTTGACTTTTTTCTGGTCTTTAAAAGCCTGATGAAGAGTTAAATACGTTCAAAAGATATAAAAAAAAGAACTCTATTTCTAAACCATTACTCCACTGCAAATTAGGTCTGAGGTAAATGATTTTGATTCTGGTTTTGTACTTTATTTCTGCGCTCTTCTACCATTTTTAGTTTGTTGTGCAGTTTACTGGGCAGTGGACCTGCTTAATCCAAATTTTGTATATTTATTTCGAGAGAGGCGGGTGTGTATATATTTATTAGGTTGCAACTGTGATTGTGTCAGAATTCTGTTTTTTTCAGGCGGAGATAAGAAAATCTTGTTACCAGATAAGATACTAAAAAAGGAATCTTGTGAGCTAAATTCTGGTTAGAGAGCTGAAACTTAGCATTCATAGTCATCATTGATGAGACAACAAATTATTGGAAAAAAAATTGGTTTTATTTTTAAAAAAAATGATCTGACTTAAGGGCAGTCCATAAATAACGTCACGCGATTTTACCCCCCCCCCTCATCACAAAAACTTAGACCCCCCTCCAATATTTTGACCCCCCCCCCAAAGCTGTATTTTTTAATTGAAAATTAGCATGTTGCAAATTAATTTTTTGTCATTTAAATACATGTATGTATTTAGTGTAGTGTAAGTCTGCACTCTAATATCGTAACACGTGTGAAGCCATTGAAAATGTCATTAAATAAATTGTAAGCAATCAAAAATATACGTGGAACTTTTATTCAAAGTAGCATTAGCAGGTTTTGGTGTGACGTCACATTTCCTAAATACCACCCCCCCCCTCACCATCGTCACAAATGCGTGACCCCCCTAGCCCCCGTGACGTCATTTATGGACGGCCACTAGCTTGGACTTAACTGTTAAACTTTCAGTGCAAAATGCAAGTACAATTTCCCTTTAACTGATATCCACATTTTTTTTCATAAAACTTGTCCGGCATTGGTCGAATGCTTTCTAATTTGAATGTAGTCTGTTCTACTCCAAACAAATACATAAATTTAAAAAAAATAATTTTTCCACATTCCACACCTTTATTCAACTCAACACTGTTCCCATTGGGATTTAACAGCTTGAAAGAGGAAGGAAGTGAAGATCACGCCTCTATATTACTTTCAATACAGAATACTTGATTGAGATACAAGATTGAGATTTCTACAAAATCACTGCCTTCTATATGTACTATAAATATTTGACTAAAAGCGTAAAATCGAGGCTTTAATATTTAGCAGATTCAAACTTTTCTTTAATTTACTCGGGTACAGTGATCAAAGAATAAAGGTGTGGGTAAAAATAAATATGTTTTTGAGAGAACAATTACATGTAGTGTGTTGTTGCTACACTCTGCGGCCATGACAAATAATTCATTAAAAATCAAATTTCTAAGTATTAATAAATGACCAAAACACTGACTGATCAAAAATTTATAATCACAATTTATTGTTCAGATATTAAAATGCAGCTGGAACACTTGACAAAACATTGTTCAAAAACACAGGTGTTCATGTTTTCTGACAGATATCAAAATCCAGCTAGGAGAGCAAAACTCTTATTAGATTTTGTGATCATTCTCATTATTTGTAATTTTGTAGTAATATAAAAATGAAACAAAGTTGTGTTAATAGAGCTGACAAGGGGTGATGAGGCTTAGAGAGAGAGACAAAATTAGATACTTTTTTTTTCAATTTGGGAATTAAATTCATATTTTCTCTATCAACAGACCTGGAGTTTTTAATGTCTTCACACACACACACACACACCCTTGGTTTCTCTTATGTAAGTTTAAGACAGTTTGGAAATAAGTAAATGTTAGGCACTGCGCTATGCATGGCATAAAGGAGTTGAAATTTCAAAAAATGTCAGTAAATCCATATGTTTTTATTACTATATCAAGAGCTACACGCATGTCTTAATCAGTATTACCCAAAGTATATTACAACTTCTATATTTTTTAAAAAAAAGTTTGAATTAATGTAAGAAACAAACATTTAGTTATACTACTGGAATTTTCAAGTTTGTTTTCTCTTTAAGGCTCATCCAAACTCCATGAGAGTGGTCTTACAAAAACTTCTTAAACAACTGTGTACAAATAAAAATATGATCAGTTGCAGAATTGTATTAATCTATGTTCAGTGTTGATTCAATTGATCTGAAGAATTAAATTCTAAAACTAAAAAGCCACTGCCATGTTGTGACTTTACACAAACAAAAATATCAGATCAGATTTTTAAAAAAATAAAAAAATCTGAAGCACAAATACAAAATACTAACAAGAGGAGAATGGGAAATTCTTTTTCACATAAAATCAAATGAACAGTTCTAATCAATAGAGAAACAATACAAACTGAAGTTGATTTAGAGATGGTTATTTCTTATTTAAGTCATTTTTTAAAGCACTTAATAAATAAAATTGTTAGTAGATTCAAAGCTAAAAAAAAACACAAATATTTAAAAGGCATGTGCGAATGAAATACACCTAACGGATGCACTGACATCTTTTCAAAACCTTCCTGTGGACCACAGGTTAGAAAAGTTGACTGAAAGCCTGCAACATAAGTGCAAATGAAGGGAACACGTTAGTATGATTGGTCTATTTTGGTCAGCAATTGCCAAGTTCAAACAATAAGAAAATTAACAAATTGAGCAAACATTAAATACTATAAAAACATCAGTATGAAGTGAAAAGTTAAAAATAAAAAATATTTCTCTTACAAAAACAAATCAAATAAGCTTAAAAAAATCAAAATAAATAGCTTTTTAGCCATAAATATAAGATATATGGACAGGTTATAGGGAAAATTGTAAGTCATGGCCAATCCAAAATTATAATCTTCATCAATTTTTTGTCTATTCCTATAATATAAAAATTGTTTTTCTCAGGAAAGAGACCCATTCCACTTTTAAATGCATCTATTTTGGTTTCCTATCATAAGGGAGTGTTAGTTTACGGGGTGACATGGTAACTACTTTGGGTGGCTCTCTCAGACTCTGATTTCTTGCAGATCATTTACACAATAATAATAAAATAGCTTAAGGGTCTACTTGTGAGACAATATTTTTGAACTGGATTTAAAGATATATTTGGTCATTATTTTAAACAATAATTCATAAAAACATGCAGCAATGCCTTAGCCATGAAGAATAAATTTAGTTTTATCAGGTAAGATTTAAACACAAATATCTGTTGGCACAATACATGTAATTTTATTTTTATAGTCTCGCAATTCAAAATAAACAGCTTCTTCTCCTATGCAATTTAGTATCCATTTATTCTAATAAATTCTAAAAAGCAAAAAAGGATTTTCTTCTCATCTCTAATTTAATTCTACATTTATATATAACTATTGTTTCATCTACATGTTACATTTATTGTTAACCACCACAATTAATTGTTAAAAATTTATGACAGCTTTGTGTTTTTCAGATTATAATGGTGCAGAAAAATTAAAATATCTGGCAAATCACAGAAAATTAAATTGGATAATAATTTGCTTATTACTTAGATACATAGTTAATAATAAGTATTACATAGTAAAATGCTTGTTAATTTGATTAGTTTAAAACAATATGGGAAAATGAAGAAAAATATTTATATTTTTATGAAATAAAATTCAAAGATTGGTCAACATCTTTAAATTCATGTTAAGATTACTAAACAGATAATAGGCAGACAACAAAATTGCAGCAGTATTGATCCCAATACCAGAAGTGGGGAGTTTTTTCATGTAAAGTAAAGGCAATTAAAACACTGTTAGCATCTCCAGAAAAAAAACATAATTTTTTTAGCAAACACACAACAGTAAAATGGTAACATTAAGATAACCGAACAGTTATTAACAGAATCTCTTAATTACTTTAATTTTATTAAAGAGCGTATAAATGGTAAGCAAAGCCCTTTCCCTATAAAAGGATAATAGGAGTTTTTTTTAGCTACAAGAACACATAATTATAATTTACCTATTCCTAAGGCTTTAAAAATGTTAATGGTGATTATGAACTCAATTCTTGTTTAACACGTTTTTCAGATCTAATGTGTAATCTGTTACACAACATTCAAAACATTTTGAGGCCAGTCAAGAATTTAAGCTTTAATTAATCTGAAAATGATTACATTTTAAAAACATTGATAGTGGCTTAAGTGATATGACAACTTTGTCACTTAATTTGTCTCAGTTAATATTACATGTATTACCAAAACCAGAATTAAAACCTCTAAATTTGTGTGCAAGAAATAATTTAACTTAAATGCATATTTCAACAATGAAAAATATATTGGCTAATTATATAAATTATAAATGACTACTTAATTAAAGTGATTAGACTGAATTAACAAAAAAACAACTTAAGGAATTTTTTTTAAGGACAAAATTTCTGATTACAAAATGTGATGGAAACTCAATAGATCAAAATCACCATTTTAAACAACCGACTCCCATTAACTACTTAGGGATTTTTAAAGTTTTAACAGCAAGATTAATAAAATAAAAACAAAATAAATTTAATAACAGATGTTGAAAGAAAACTAAAATCCCAAAATAGTTTGAAAATTATGTTACCCTTTTTAAAAGGATTTATCAATTCAATTTTGAACATTTTAAATATTTAAATTCAGGAAATATTTTTAAATTTTATTTAAAAGAGTTTTTCAAACAAACATGCATTTTCTTATGGCCAGCCTTGGCTATTAGTTTCCTCAATAAATATGTTGCTCAAACTTTGAACTTGGTGCTGGTGAGGACAGAGCCACTGAACTTGTATTGCATTCATGCCAGTTAAGCATGTTATTATTTTAAGGTGGTCAGAGATGAAGGTGTGGAATTTGATACTAACCCTGATTGCTGTAATACTGGTATCTGCAAGACGTTTGACTTATCAGTAATGATTTTTTTTTGGGGTTGTCACTGAGGATTCAAATCACCAGTTTCACATTTCAAACAATTTCAAAAACATGTTGACACTATTTTCTGATTGCGACCAATCATTAGCTTGTACAAAAATCATTGCATGGTAAGAAGGCAAATGAACACAAAAAACAACAGTAAATGTCATAAGACAGGATTTCTACAAATGATAATAGGTTTGGTTAACAGATATATTCAACTACCCCAAATATCCCCAAAATTATTTAAAACTTGGTCAGATTATAAATATCAATATAAAGAAAGAAATATTTTCACAAAACAATTTTTTAAACTACAGCCAATCAATGAAATATTAGTAGTTAAACGTTATTTAAAAACTATCTTGTAAAAGAGAGAGTCAAAATTTAGAATCTGCCAAAAGCTGTAAAGAATGATATAGGAAAGTATTGAGCAGTGCTTAGGAAGATCATTTTTAAACCATGAGTCAACTTATGATATCCACAGAAAGAAATCGTGTAAGAATCGATGTTGATAAGCATTTAAAAAATATCACAAATTTCTAATGACTGTGGTATGTAATATCATAATGTTGAACAATAAAATCATCATGGAAAATTTAAGAGCACTGCTGGATTCTTTCAGAAGTTTGTTCAGACCTATTTGGAATTTAATACTCAGCAGTACAATTATACATTTATAGGTGGGTTTCATTGAAATTACTTCGGCTTAAGGGAGCTTGAAAGCTTTTGCAAAGACCAAACAGGATATAGTGGGTAAGTATAATTAATCTAATAGGTACAATAATGGTAATTCTCAACGTATTTGTGTGCATTGCTGTAATCAATATGCATGAAAATTAATAAGGTGAATACACATTTGGATTATTACAAAGGGCTTTGCTTTAATGACTTTTCCTTTTTTGAATTAAATTTACTGATGGGAGTTCATATTTTTACCCTGTCGTCATTGGCAGGTAATCAAAAGTGGATACAATGATATTAATTTCTCCCTTAAATAATTATAACCATCAATTGTATTTTCTATCACTTATAATTTTCTTGTTCTATGAATAGCATGATGAACAGTACCATGTTCTTAAGCAAGAGTAAATATTAATATTAGTAATTTTATTTAATGCAGTCTTTGGTATCCAGGAAGATGTACTATACTGGTATAAATTGACATACTAAATTTGATCATATTTGAAAGAAAAACACTGCTTTTAACCCAAATGACACATGAGGTAGTATCCATTATGCTATACATTAAGGCTGCATCAGAACGACTCATGCCTATGTCATGAACTAAAAGCCAATGCATGTACATGTAATGCATGCTCAACTAAAAACTTTCATAAATCATAACAGCCTTAAAAAATTAGCTTTTTATTTTTATTTTAGGCCATCGAATGTTTAACGCCTTAAATTTAATATAACTGCATTGCACGTTTACCTTGTAGCAATAATAACATGAGATCTTGCTAAATGAATTATATTTTAGAAAACTTTGCTTGAAAGCTATTAGGATAATGATGAGATTCCATCCAGTGTCTATTATATTCTGGAAAAAACGGAGAGTGATAAAAAAAAAGCGCAAAAAGACCTAAATTCTTAAGGTTATTGGCATTATAGCCATGTCCACAAACTATCAAAGAATTCTAAATCAAAACAGATGAACTCAAAGAGATAGGTTTTGAGTTTTAAACAATACTAATGACATCTCTTGGCTGTCTTATCAGGCTAATAGAAGGGAAGGTTTTAAGTGAACTTGTAATGATTATTTAGCTATGTTGTTTGATAATAAAGAGACTTAATTAGTTTATATACTCGCATGTAAGTCATACTTACATAAAAAAATTTTGGAAAAAATTTAAGGTGCCACCTATTCACCCACAAGAAAAGAAAGTACCGTGAATATCAAAACGGTAGACGCTGACTCTGATAACATGTGTTGATGTGCCTATAATCACAGGGTGCCAGCACTGGGGGACTATCCTATTCTATTGATGCTTCTTTTGCCCCACAATCTCTGACACACACAATATGCACAAACCACACACCAAAGGTTTATTAGTCAAAATGTAAAGTTAGAGTTTAGTTTTATTAAAAAAAATTATTTATGAAAATTGTTGTAAACCCTAATAAAGAAAAAAAAGAGTTAGAATGTAATTTAAAAGTAGAGGATATAAAGGTTTAGTCTCTTTGTGGACACCTGGATTAATAATTCTCATTTTCATCTGAAGTTGTTTTCAAATTGTAGGACACCACTTTAATTTGCACCCCTGCCAGTAGAGGCCTGAACAAGACTTGACTTTTTAATCCATATAAATACCTAACTGACTCTATAGATCTCATCCTCCAGCTCTTATAAATTAAAATTACAAAATTTTCCAAGGAAAGGAAAACAAAAAACAAACTTGCATATAGCTGTTGAAAGGAAACAAATGCATGAACAGAGTAAAGAAAGGATTACACCCACATGGTGAGGCATGGGACCTAGCCAATGGCCCATATTATAACCCGACCTACCTGTGGATAGACTGTAAAATATCACTTGAGTAACCATTAACTAGTGTTGCCACTATTGCTTCTTATACGCGAGTTTATACAGTAGGTATATTCTTTCAAATAAGATGTTCTCCTATGAAATTAGAATCATCTTATAAATTTTAAAATCATATTTTACTTGAAATGGCAAACGGTAAATAAAACCCACCAAAAATGTTTTAAAAAAAACATATTTACTTTTATAATAAGTCACAAATTATCCAAGTAAGTGGTAAAAAAAAGGGAGGAACAAAATCAACATTTAACAATGATTATCTTCCTAAATGGTCTAAGAATGAAACTGTGAATACATGAGCCCAGTAGCTGATATGGCATCCCCCAAACCAACTGTCTTGACTGGATGCTTGCATACTAAGACGGGACTGAACACAAAGTAGAAACCCTCCCGCCTCCACGAAATGACTGGCTTGTGAGGATCAAAGTCTTTCTCTGTGTCGCCCGAGAACAACTTGAACCTTGATGGGATTTTGAGCTCAACAAGTTCCTCTTTCAGTGATGGAATGTTGCAGGCTTGCAGCCCAGCCACTTGTGTACCGGCTGCGGCGGCCTTGTCCACATTGGACCACGCCGTGTCCAGGACGCCGACAATGTGATAGGTCAAGGAGTGGAAGTGAATCCGTGAAAGCCTGGACGAAGGATGCTTCCCGGACTTTCCGTACTTCTGTAAGATCCACAGCATGATGTCGGAGATTTTGTAAATCTCTGGCTGGCCATTGTAGTCATCAAAGTGGTCGTGGTGTGGACCATCGAGGGACTTGGAGGAAAACACAATTTCTTGTTCATTCAGGCCTAGGGAATCTATGTTTGGTAATGCCTGGGAGAGATGATGAAAAAAATTAAAGGTCTTTTTAAAATAAATTTAGTAACTTTAATTAAACGCAATTAAAATAATTTAAGGATATTGTATGAGAGTTTTGTTTGTATGTTATAGATGGGGGTGGGGGATGGGAGACATAAAGGAATGGGGGTAGAGTGAAGCCATAAATAAATGAAATGATTTTTAAAATTTAAACAATGAATAACTCATTTAACTTTGGCAGAATGGTTGTAACAGGAATATTTGTTAAATACTATTTAGATTGAGACATATTGTAAGCAGATTAAGAAAATAAAACACATTTAAAAAAAATAAATTATGATATAATATTTAAATTCATTAAGGGAATGTTAACCGTTAAGGTTAAATGATAGATGGGGAAAAAGGGGGACATAAAAAATGATGCATTAACTTAATTTTTACACATTTCTTTTCTTTAATCATAAGGGAATAACATGTTAGTATTAGCTGGAGTGTGCTGCATATTTGGTAGGGCTAGTCAAAGATTTTTGTAAGTAGTTACACAAGATTTAGTTACTCCTTTTTCTATTACCATAAAAGTAGGAGAAAAAATGTGCAAAGTCCAACACCAAGGTTGTAGAAGCAAGCAATCATAAGTGGATTATTTTTTTATTGATAACTCTGGCATTGGACAACAATAAGATTGGAAAACAGTATGATTTACATTTTAGGGCAGGGGGTTTCGGGACGGATCCATCATCTTTGCATATCTGACAAGAAAAATAAAGGTACATGTATATTAAAAACTATTGATTCCTTACAAAGCGTTGAAATATGATTTGCATTTTAATTTTATCAGGGGTCTTGGTAAGAATATGTATTTTTTAAAGGTGTTTACCACTGTGCATTTTTTAAGGCATATATATATATATATATATATATATATATATATAATATATATATATATATATATATATATATATATATATATATATATATATATATATATATATATATATATATATATATATACATGTATATATATATATATATATAGGGGAAACTCTGTTAAGCACTGTATTTGAGGTCAAAACATATGTCTTTAATGCTGTGTCATGCAAGGGCCAGGGTTAGAAATAATAACAATACTTTGGTCTACATTTGGTGTTTGGTGTCAAAAGCTGGAAAGGTAGTGGTTTGACTGGCATTAGGGTAAACATGATTGTTACAGAAAAAACCTCACTTCCTCCCTAGGCTTACAGGAGGAACCCTAACTAGATGATAAGGCAGAATTTCAAACTTGGCAGTCCAGATTATGTTTTGAATAATTTAAATAACAGATATTAAAGAACTTTTTAAAACCTAATTCCCCCACCTCCACCCTACCTTAACATTGTTATATGTTTGAGACAACTTATCAGCACTGTTTTTACTAGTTGAAATGAACAATTTGGATCAAAAAGAATTTATTTTTAAAAATTCCATGCTTAACCTACCTATTAACTGAACTGATGCAAATCACACTTAATTTTATTGGTATGCACAACCCTGACAGCAATGTTATTGTGTTTGGATGTATTGATGTTATCTAATCTCCATACATAAATTTATTGTTAAGTCATTTAAACAACTGGCACATTGTGAGATATTTAAATTCAAAATTACTATAGGGGTTAAGTGTATAACAAACTTCAGCTTTAGGGAATAAAAAGATAGATAATTTTAAAAATACAGATGTAGAGGATACAAAAATTAACAATCAAAGCACATGAAAATTTTTTTTTAAATTTGGGGAATTAGCATTAAAAAAGTTAGATCTTCAAAAATTAAAAAAACTGGCGACTAATGACATTGGATAGTGGCTCATAGAAACAACAATTAGTGCACGAATGCTCAAGTTATTTATTTTGTTGTCATCAATGAATGCATCAAAATTAAATATAGTTTAGCCCCTCGTTTAAATGAGAAAACAACCCATCAAGTTTTCAAAAGCTGTTTTAGATTTTAAAACAGATATTCACAAAACGATACCCATGAGAGTACCAATGGCCTGGATTGATCCAAATTTAGACCCAATTGAGGGCCACTTTAAGTCTGGAATTGCTTTTAAAATTTTTGGATGGCATAAAGTGTAACATGGGTTTGAACAGGCGTAAAGTATTACATGGGTGTGAACAGATAAGTTAGGGGTTCGATGTGATGCCGTAAGCAAGTTTTTTAAAGGATCAGTAGCTTCTGGTCTGATAAAGGGACAGGACCATGACTAGACCAGCCACCAGCTCTTGCGACAAGGTCTAATTCTTGTTCATTTAAGCCCAGCGATGACACTCCATGCGTTAAGACCTAATAGTAATTTATATTATTTCAACAAATCATGGATAAATTGCTGAAATCAATTACTTTAACTGTTATCCCTCAAACTAAATATAGTTTCACTATTGATTCTCAGAAAATCCAATAAAATTTTTTACAGGGCTATATCCCACTTTTCAATAGAATCATTAAGTTATGCAGCTATAAAAGATGGCTAATACACAAAGATAAAACATGCATATTCATCAGCAAAAAAAAATATAAACAAACGAGTTAGCTTCATATGAAATCCTGGTCAACCCACAACACGGCCCCGGACTAATAGTCAAAAACATAATATTAGTATTTTTACTCACCGATTCAGTGTCAGGTTTAGTTCACAAGAAACAATAATAATGACATCACAAGAAAGAATTTCATAACAGTTTCTCGATATGGTACCAAGTCACGGTTGTTTGTTGAGAAGAAATAATATAATAATATCACAAGAACTAATTTTACAATTCGACCACTTTTTTTAAGGGTGAAAAAGTTGACAAACGCTTAAAATGTAAAAAAATGTAAATTTCGTGTAAAAAAAAATGTAAACAATTTGTCCGGGGCCGTTTTAACTGGGCCGTTTTGACGGATCATGGAAATCCCATTCCCTAGAAGAACTAAAACAAATTAACTGGACTTTTTGATATGCTACTTACTTCTTCAATAATCTGCCTAACAAAATCTTCATTAGCCATGCTGGCAAGTTCCAGGTGCACAGGTACAGATGATGGGACATCTTTAAGCAAAGAGACCATCTTGTCCAATCGTTCATTGAAAAATTCTGGAGACTGACCATCCATTATGTTGAGACCTATGATAAAAACAAAATTCCTTTAGAATCAAGACTAAAACAATTTAATGATAATACAGAGAATAAACACAAGAAGAAAACAATTTTAATAAAAAAATTAGACGGTTAACAGTTCAGCCAGACAAAAGATTTTACTTTGGCCATTTTTCCACACAGGACTTGACAACAAAATCTCTTTCAATTCATTAAAATAAACTGATGTTGGCAGGATATGTTTAATTGGACATTAATCTCATTTCTTTGTCTATAATAAAACTATATAATTTGCAATTGTCACGCAAGTCAGTCAGTCTGTCCTGACGCTACTAATTTTGAAAGCAGGGAAAACCAAATTACTGCACCAAAGCATCAAAAGGTGTGCAAATTAAATATGCGCAGTAAAAAAATATTATATGACGTCATCGTTTTCACTAATATTTTAATTTTGGAAAAGGGATCAATGTAAAAATAGTATTTGATGATGGTTAATTATAAATAAAAAAACAAAGGGGCCGCCGTTGTCGCCCTGCAACCCCTATTATAAAAATTAAATACTTTGTGTACATTTCAGAACATTTAATATTTCGTATTTATCAAACAAGGACAAGTTATTTGGGCTTTTGATAAAGGTCGGCGTTTATTATAAAATAAATAGATTTCAGCTGAAAACTTCCGTCATTTTTGACGGGTGTACGCTAGTACATTAGATAAAATCTTAGATCACTAATGCTTCTGAAAGAAGAAAAGGTATACATCTTCTTCTTCTTCTTCGTTCTCAATTTGAGTATTGCGTGCCGACGAGTTTTGCGCCAATTGGCCCGTGGTCTCCGACTTCAGCCTGCTGTTTTTTCTGGATGTGCTTCCATAGCCTTTGGTCAACCAAGACCATCTGCAAGGCAGCAGTTGATTTTGGCAAGTGATGCAGCGTTCACATGCCACGGCTATAAGGGTTCCACGCATTACCCAGCCGCCTTTTATTTTCCCTAACTATGCGTTAGGTACCCACTTGAAGCTGGGTGAACTCGGGGACGCCCTAGGCCCCGGGAACAAATCCAGGGCTTCCCATGGATTCGAACCTGTGACCATCGGTACGCCAGTCGAGCGCGCTACCACTCGACCACCGTATCCCCTTCAAAGGTATACATAATTATAATTAATTTTCAATGACTTTAAAATGTTAAATATATTTCGGTTAAGAAAAGGGGAGGACAGAGTGATCTGAGGGTGTGGAGAGTAGGGCTCAGGCCCAGCGACTGTGAAGTCCCCCACAATAAGTTAGTCTTTGTCGTTTAAAGCCTAAGCTTATACCTCTTGGCCCCACATATGCCAATCGCCAAAGACCATGTGTACTGCTAAGCCCGCCTCAGGTGAGTGAGGGGAAACAAAATGATAAATGTTTATTTTTTTATGTTATTGAAATTTGGTGGAAATTTTATAATAAAATAGTTCCAGGAGGAAAAAATAGAGAAGGATTAAAAAGGAAATTCATTTCAGTTTTTAGACTGAGAAATAAATTTATATCTATTATTTTTAGAGTCAATAGATTAGTTAAGTTAACATACAAGAAACTTGGGAGATTAACAAAGGTTCTCTTAACTTTTTTTTTGGAATAGAGTGTACACATTTTATAGTGTGGAAACACACAAAAAGTTTTGAAAACAGATAATGTAGAGTTTATAAGCTTGTAAAACTGAAATTTCTTCTACTTTTTAAATAAATTAAAAAATTTTTTTTTAAAAATGTCTTTGCTTAAAAATAAAACAACAATGTTTAAAATAACACACATTTCTTTATGCATCGTGGTTAAAAATATTGAGACGTTTATGATAAATACCAGTACCTGAAAGTAGAATAAGATCTGGCTGAAATGTTTTGATGCTTTCGAAATATGGCTCAAGCATAAGAATTTTAGAATTAGACTCATCATGACTGGTAATAAATCTGTTTGCCACAGGGGCTGACAGGTTCCCCCATTGCTCGCCAACCTTGTATTCCATAATGAGATGTACTTCATCTTTGGGGATCCGGCATGTTGGAGGTATTTTAACAGTCTTTGGCATTAGCCTCTCAAGCAATGGTCCCACAGGCCCGACAAAATTTATCTGAAGAAATAAATCATAGCCGCATAAATTCTCACCAAAAACATTGAAATTTAAACAGTTCATAAACTTATAAAGAAAATATATTAAGAAAACTACTTTAAAAAAAAATAAAATATTTAGTATTAAATCATTATTTACTTAAAATTTATTGATAATAAGAAGACAGAGCTAACATGAAAAACTGTTAAAAGTAAATCAAACAAACCCCAATATTTATTGATAATGAAGTGAAGTATTTTACTTACAGATAAACTTGGAAATAAACTTGATGCTTTCTTTGCCATTAAAGCTGCATTCCCACCTATGAAATGCTATATTTACACACAAGTAGAAAAAACAACTTTGAGCAATATGATTGTCTTAATTATATTATTTAAAAATACTTATATTGCACTGCCATTAAAGTCTTTTTAAAAAAAATCTAATTTGTTGTGGGGGGGTGGAGAGACTATCAAAAGAAAAACTACAAGTGCAGTGTAGCATACTCAGAAAATTATGTAAAAATTATTTTACATTTCACTAACTTAAAAAGAATTACAAATTGATATATGATGAGTTTAACAGAAATTTAACTACCTCTACATGGTTCAATGTTTCAGCTGTTTCAATAATCTTTTGATAGATTGGTTGATCGGTGAAGGGACGTTCTGCAGCACTTCCTTTTGCAAAATAAAAGGCAAATGTTTCTTGAAGGTCATTAAAATTGCTTAAAACATTTTTGTTTTCCCTTTTCCCAGGTAGGATTTTTAATGCATGCAGCAAAGCCACACCAGACACTATGATATCTACATTAGAGTTGATGCTGTAAAGATAAATGAAAATAAATGTAATATTAATGATGTTAACTCTACACTTTTTAACACTTAATGAATTAAACATTTGAGTGATAAAGAATTACTATAAGTGACATAAAAATATGTTATTAGACTTTTTAAATATCATCAAATGTATGGTATATATATATTTATTTTGAATCACTTGAGTGTTTATTTTCTTTCAAATTTAATCACATGACATTTAAATTGTATTGATGCCATGGGTGTCCAAAAATATAACTCTAAATCAAGACATATTCTGTGTCTGTGAGGCAAATTTTAAATTAAATTTTTTGTTAAAAAAATCCTGATGCTAATTCAAATGAATTATTTTTATAGTTAGTATGTAGGCCTAATTTTAAAATTCTATTATTTATTTATTCCAAGATATCAGATGAGATAATTATTAGAAGCAGTGTTCCCTATAAGGTTCATTTGTATGTGTGAAAAATTGCACAAAATCCATTTTTTGTTCCATAGTTCACAAACTTTGCTGCACTGTAATTCTAAACTGCTGCGCAGCGTTGTTCAGATATCTGCGGTGCCGCAGAGCTTAAAGGGAACATTGATTAGAACAAGGGTCAACAAACTTGTTTGCCTGTTACTCCAAAATATAAAATTTTTGTTGAGGTTACCCCCCGATGGCGCGAGGTCCTGCCCACAGGACTCGGGGGTTTGGGGGAGCTTCGTAAGCCCCAGCCAAAAATCTTGTCAGTTTTAGAAGCCTGTTAAGTGTCTAAAAATGAATGTGAAAAGGATTATGCGTAGATATTTTAAGTCAAAACGACATGGAGGATCCATATTTCAGGGGAACTTATTTGATACAATTATAAAAGTTTAGAGTCAAATATAAGGGTTAAAACGGTTATAGGCCTAACGTACTAGCCTTTCTAGATATAATGATAAATCGGACATAATGTGATAACGTCAGATAAACACAAATTTACTTTAAAAACTTACTGAAATTATAAATTTAATATAAATTAATAACATCATTTATTATTATAAAACACAGAGATTTCTTCTTTAAATCTCTTTACAGTTCATTTCTTTGAGAAATTATGTTGCTTCATTTTTGACACACTTAAAAATCAAAATTAGGGCATTTTGATGTCAGGGCAAGTTGGATGCTGTCTTCAGGGTCAATCCATTACGCAACTTTGTTTTTATGTTCACAAGAGTGTAAAATCCTTGTTCACAAAGGAATGTTGTTGCAAAAGGCAACAACGTTTTGACAACCTCCTCATGTGAAATGTTTAAAGCCTCTACCTTTGAGATCCAAAAATGTGTCAGATCTGCTTTGTTTGCAAATTCAATAAGTGCCTCTTTATTGGATTGAAGTTCAAGAAATGCCCAAAAATTTATGTGCTCAAAAATATCAGCTAAATATGCAAGATGTGCAACCCACAATAGTTCATAAACTTCTCTGCCAGAGCATGCTTTTGACCAGCCAGAAATGTTTTGAAGTTTCGCTCCCAGAGCCCACACTCTGTTCAGAACATTGCCGCGTGAAAGCAACCATACCTCGGTGTGATAAAGTAGGTCTGTATATTCAGCCTCACCATCTTTACATAAATCACAAAACAGTCATGTTTGCAGTGCAAGTTCTTTAATGAAATGTACAATCTGGAAAATATTATGTATGACGACTTCCAGTTCAGGTGCCAAATGTTTCACAAGCAGAGCTTGCTGATGGATCATACAGTGGTTAACTTCAATTTTAGGATTACTCTCTCTTGTGAAAGCCAACAAACTATGTACAGGACATAGCTGGAGCTCCATCAACAGACATAGCAATACAGTCTTCCCATTTTAAATCAACCTTTTCAAAGTATTCATTAACTTTATTGAAAACATCAATACCTTGATATCGCAATTCGAGAGGAGCACAAAACAACATTTCCTCTTCTATTGTTTGAAAACCTTTGTATAAAAAATAGTACCACTTAATGTGCATATTTAATGAAATAGTAGTATAGTATTTCATTAAATATTTCATTAAATTAAATTTAGTAGTATAATAAAATAATTGGCTTGAAATTAACTAAGGTTGTTGAGGGTTAACCGGTCCACAGATCAGGACCGGTCTGGTTTAATCAGGACTGGTTAACCGCAACTTCAATAAGCCTGAATTAGCTCATTACCGGGAGTTAGATTTTGTTGTGTTACAGTTAAGATGCAGGGCAGCATACGAGACTAACGCGAGCTACGGTGACTTCAAATCGCTTTCTCCATATTCCGGTATATAAATAATATAAATGTCATCACTATTAGTTTAGTTCGCCTACGGCAAAGGATTGATTTTTTAAAATTTTAATTTGCTACGTTGTCGAAGCACTGTACGAGAGCTAACACACAGTGCGCATTTGATGTGAACAACGGTCAAGGCCGCGGCTGTTACTTTTTGTATGAGAGTCATTTGATAGACGTAGCAAAGATACATGGTGATTAATCGGTCCTCAAATTCGAGTTCCGTCTTTTAGTGACAGTTTTCCTACAAGTCAAAGGCATTTGATGTAAGATTACCACATTAATATCAAAACTGATATTTTCTTTAAAAAATGTAATTGTTATGCGTTGGAAGGGGAGTACGGCGAGTGTAGCTCAAACCCTATTGGAACAGGAAAAATGGGGGGAACGTCGTGTGTGAAGCAAAATTCAATAGTTCTGGAAAGTTGATGATTGAAAAATGATATGGTATTTAAGTAAATTCTATTTTATCATCACTGTTTACTCAGTAAGCTTTATAATTTTATTATTATTATTTTTTAATTCGCGCGTTGACCGGCATCACACGCAAGAGAGGTAAACACGACGACCCAACGGATGAGGCGAGGCATGGGTTTTTTAAACTAAGGAAAAATACCTTGCTAACTTTAATGAACGGTTTAACCGGTCCTCTTATTTAGAACAGTTAATCACAAGTCCTCAAAAAAAAATATATATATATATTTAAAAATTGACTAAAAACATGTTTACTTAATTCTTTGGAAGATTTATCAAAATTTTTTTTTAATTCGCTGAATTGAGGGCATGGCGAAAAAGTGCTGAACGCAAGCAGGGGAAGTGGGCTTTGATGCCACCATCAGACGACGTGAGGTGAAAACATTCTCTCGTTGGTTCTCAAAACATAAGGCAAATAGGGACCGGCGGTTAATCAGTCTTTTTTTTAATGGTTAACCGGTCCTCAAAAACGAGCAGTCTTAACAACCTTAATATCAACAACATTAAAGCAAATTAACTCAGTTTTTAAAGCATTAATTTTAAATGTCGCAGAGGATATTGGATAGAGTATTTCATGTGGATTATTGCCATTCATGTCAATATAAATTAAAGTGAAGAGGAATTTGTGTCTTTGTACAGTAGGTAGATAAGAAATGTACATAGATATAAAATTTTAAAATGTTTTTTTTAGAAAGAACTGGTTAAATAGTGGGCTTATGTTCCAAGTGTACACTTACACATGAAGGAATTTGATTATATCTAACAGATTCTAGCAGATTTTATACATCCTCAATAAGTCTGCATTACCCCCAAGAATTCTCTTTTTACCCCTAATGGGTTAATTACCCCTGTTCGATGACCCCTGGATAAGAAGATGCCATTGTATTTTCAAGTAATGGCATTACTTACAAATACAATGTCATATTGTATTTAGGAAGATCATTTGCCTTACCAACACCTTTGTAACAATTTTTAATAATTTAGATATTAATCACAAGTGGGGAAAAATTTTGTGACTCACTCTCTACAAGCAATTAAAGCATTACTGTTAGTAAATTTTATTTTTGTGAATGAAGTGTCTACAGACACCGCGGCAGTGCACCCAGCTAAACCGTCGTCCTTGGCCTGCTTACACCGCCGCGGTGTACCTAGCTAAACCATTGGCTTTGGCCTAGGTACACCGCGGCTAAAAAAATGAGATGATTTCACTATATTTAGGCTAAAAGTGTGTCATCCCTATGCAAATAAACAGTAGACCTTAAATAATCAATGTATCTATGCAATTGTTAAATTACTGAATGTTTAAGAAAGCTATTTTGGTCACCATTCCAGCATAATTAGTTATAACTTTTAAAAACCAACATATTTCATGAGCAGTTCCAGGTGAATGGTAAAGTGCAGTGAATTAGCGGTTACGTAGGTTCTATCGGGTTCGAATCTCTGTGATGGAATAAAAAATTTTTAAATTGTTATTATTTTAATTTTAAAACCACAATGTGGGTGCTCGCAAATGGTGTTTTATACTACGTGCATATCCAAGTATCAATGAAGCATTCACCACCCCCCCCCCAAAAGCCTGTATTATCTTTTGTGTTACAGACTCTCCTTCTATTTCTACACAGTCTTACGCCTATGCATGCTTTAATATTTAATGGATTTATGTTAAGTATTTCATTTTTGTTAGAGTTTTAAATTTTAAAAAATGATTGTATGTTGGATTTCGTAGATAGTTTAGGCGACCCATTCCATACCCAAATTCGAGACGGGAACGAGAATCGGTATGAGTTTGTTCTTGCATACGGCTAGGTAAAGGTGTTTCTATCACCATCGCTATGAGTATGACCTTTATGTTTAACAAAAGGATTGTATTGGTATTAGATTATCTCTTTGTCTCATTGACTAGCTAACTTTAAAAAAAGTGTAGAACACGTTGTTTTCCACCGGACCCCTCCCCCATTATAATAATATAGGTAAATACACCCCCACACACACACAAACACCAAAAGAAAAGGAAAATTAATTTCAATTTTTATTTTTAAAATGTGTATTCATTCAAAGATATTAACAATTACATAATATTCAAATATTTACCTTATACGTAAGGGGCGAAGAAAGTGATTTTAATTTATTTCATTTTCAAATAGAAAATACGTTGTTTTTTGTTGTTGTTGGGGTTTTTTTTTGGGGGGGGGGACAGCTCTGTGACGTCATATTGAAAAAAATGGGGGGGGGGTCTACATTTTTCTGACGACATGTGACGAGGGGGTGAAAATCGTCAAAAATCGCGTGACGTTATTTATGGACATTTTTTCACTGGATTGACAAATAAGATAGCCTACACGCACAGGTTATAATTTGTTCAGGTAGACTGTCACTAGTAGACTAGTATATAATCTTAACTTTAAAATGTATTTGTTAAAATGGTACTTGATAATTATGTCAGTTTCCACAGCCTGAAAGAGAAATAGTGGCGTTCCTCGTTGCCGTTGAATGAAGAAAGATAGGAATAGGGGGGATATGAAGAGTCGAAGATGATAGAGTATCATTTTGCAGAAACATAAATTTTGCGTTGAATGGACATTTAATAATCACTTTTTAAATCTAAATAGTTTTGAAATTTGAGTATTGGCAAGCGATTTTTACCTCCCCCCTCCGCCTTGTCAACATCTTGTCAAATTTCCAGAGACCCCCCTATAAACATCACTAAATACATGGTGAACATAAAAATTAAATAAACTTGGCAAGGTGTTGTAGTATTATCATTCAATATCAATAAAACTGTCTTATCCCTATAAAGGACCTAACTCTAACAAAATATGAAATTATTACTGGTATTGCTGATAAGTGATAGCCATAGCTTTTACTTTTAGTTTAAGTTTAGCCTTAGCAACTAAGCACACTTACAAATTTAAACCAGTAAATACAGAAAGATTGCCAAATAACTTATACTTTTTAGCTAATGATAATGCGTAATTTATTCACATCTATGCTTAATTATTGGTATGGTATCATTTTCTATTAACTTTTATATAATATCTATTTTTAACCGCGGTGTACCTAGCCCTGACACAATGCGTTGGCTAGGTTCACCGCCGCGGTGTTTCCAGCCCAAATCTCGTATTTTGGCTAGGTCCACCGCCGCGGTGTACGTAGTGCCGGCCTTTTGTGAATGTGCCCTTAATTAATATTTTCTCTTTTGTGTATGCAGTCTTCAACTGCACTTTTTAAGATATTAGGGCTAATTGGGACTCATGACCAAAAAAACATTACTGTGCTGGTAAAATTAAAACAAGTAGGTGTGGTCGATCACCTCAAAAAAGGTGGCTGAATGGAGTAACACTAAGTGAATTTAAAATATATGAAACATAAACTATTAACTAAGGTTGTTAATGGTAACCGGTCCTCAGATCAGGACCGGTATTAAACAGGACGGGTTAACCGTAAGCCGTAACTTCAATTAGTCAGTATAAGCTTATTACCCGGAGTTTATTTTTTGTTGCGTTAGGGCAGCATACATGAGCCAACACCCGAGCGGTGGTGGCATCAAAGCGCCTTATTATTCTTCTTGTATATAAATATTAAATAGTATACACTTCATCACTGTTAGTGGAGTTCGGCTAATGAACGATTTTAAAAAAAAATTTAATTCGCTTAGTTGCTGAGGCTTAGTACGAGAACTAACACACAGCAAGGCAGTGATGTCAAAATGTGAATAACGGTCAAGGCCGCGATTGTTACTATTTTTATATTACCAGAGGAAAGAAAATACTAGGGGTCTACCGATATATCGGCTGGCCGATATATCGGCACCGATATCTGGATATCGGCAATATCGGTATCGGTAGCATGTAAAGGTCCCGATATTGACGTCACCGATATTTCATAATAAGTGACATTTTGACCCACCCCCCCCAAAAAAAAACAAAAACAAACGGAAACAAAAAAACTATCATTTAGATTTACAATATCTCGACAAATTAATATATCGACCCCGATACCGGTATTGAAATAGTCAAAAGATTCCTAGTATTAATATGTGCAGCCACGATACAGTGTGCCATGTGCTTTGATATTGTTTAGGTATCGGCCGATTTTCGTATACTCAGAAATACTGTGTAAATACATTATTGCCGATGCCAAGTATACCGTAATTGCTCTAATAAATGTATAACATGTAAACATTATGTTCACGTAATTGCTCTAATAGCAAAGATGTATGCAGAATCGCAGATGTCTAAAACATTTCGTTTCGTATGGAATAACAAAATGTACCGTGTGAAGACGTGTTGTCATTGGCAACCATTCAAGCTTCAGCCTCATTTTCACTCTATTACTTTTGTACTTTGTTCTCATTGTTTCATTTATAAAAGGTGGCCGTGTGCAAAACCCATTAAACTATTGGTTAGAATTAATAATTATGAGTCAAGGTTGAAGTTTCAAAAGGAGTACCTAATATGCTTCTACATTTTTATAAAGGACGGTTCGTTTTGTTATGAGTCCTATGTAGGTCATGAACTGGAACTTGTAAACACATCGGAAACTTCGTTTCGGGAAAAAAAATCGGTAATTTCGGCAAAACTGCTTATCGGTAGACCCCTAATATAAAATATAAATAATTAGGAGTGATGAATTTAAGAATGATGTCATCAAATAAGACCGCTGGTTTTTGTCCTAACAAATACCCTATCGCCACTCATATCGGAAAAAAATATCGGTAATATCGGGAAAAATGCGTATCGGTAGTCCCCTAATATTAAAGATAAATAATTACGAGTGATAAATTTAAGAATGACGTCATCAAATATGACCGCTGGTTTTTGTCCTAACAAATACTCATATCGGCAAAAAAAATATCGGTATCGGCAAAAAGGCATATCGGTAGACCCCTAGAAAATACCGGTCTGCAAATTCGATTTCAGTCTTATACATATTTTAATATTAATAATCATCTCACCCAACTGCAAGTTTCTGGAACTGTTTTTCGGGTGGTTTTATAAAATTGGTCCAAGAATCGATGATTCCTTGTTCGGGTTTTTTATCAACATTGTCCAAATATTTATAGAAAATTAATGATAGGACAGCAAAACACAGTCCTAAGACAAGTGTAACATTCGATGTCATATTTTATTAAAAATCGATTTGTAGTATGAGAAAGCTCCTTCCAACTACTTTTGCTTAACTGTTTGATTTTCAGTTCTAAAATGACTACTAGTACTTAAACTATGTATATTATAAGTATTAAAGAGTAATGCAACTATGGACTCTGTTGAGATTTCTATTGATTAACAGTGTATATAGTGTTACGTATTCTAAGCAGTACAAAAAGATGGCCAGACAACCTCAGAGTTTTCAACTCAAAATTTAAAATGAAAATCTCCAATCATTACATTTAATGTTTTCATAATCATATTTTGTAAAATCTGTCGGTTACGGAAATATCATATGATTAAAATGCATATCTTTATTTAACATTTCAATTGTTGTAATGTTTTCTTAAGTCCCATTCTAAATAACTCTCATGAAAATGTTTACAAAGATTTTAAATTATTCCAAAAATCCTAGAAGCCTAAAATGTAAAGTTAAGATACGTGTCAGCCATAGGCAAGCAGGGCGACAATAGTCATTTACTTATTTTTTTCTATAAAATATTTTTAAATATATATTTTTAAAATTTATATTAAAAGTGTATTTGAGGTGAAAGGTGGATGGGACGACGCCATTTTTGTGTTAAGGGAGGATAGAGAATAATAAATATATTTAAATATAGTCAGTAAATTAAGATTTTTGTCGTTATTGTAATTTTATTGCCTTTAAAACGTTAATCCAAAAAACCAAGGATGGGTGGCACACGAAACACAGGCATTTCTGATTAGGCCTATAAGAAAATAATATATATATATATATACCAAAATAGCTGATTTAGTTATTTCACTAGAACTCATAACCGTAAATAATACTTCATTTTTATTTATCTACAGCAGATGTCTATATATCTATGGTCCATACTATCCATGTAGACTAGGCATAATTTTTATTTTATAGCCTACATTTTAATATTTAAATTATAATCTTTAATTTTATATTAAGTTCAAGCGAACAGTAAAAAAAATAAGAAATGACCACGATAAGAAAAAAGTTGTAAGATTGAATAAAACTAGCAAGGTGAATTTAAAAAGAGTAATAAAATTTCAGGTGTTAAAGGGAATAGATAAATATTTCTTTAAATTATTTGTTTATTATTACGTTACTTCCCTTTGCAAAAAGAAACTGTCCTTAAGTGATCTAAAATTAAAATTTAGTAAAATCTTGTTGAAGGAAAAATATCGCTGACTATTGATTTTTGCATTAAATAAATCTTTTCCTCACACGCGTTTATGAGCATATATAATATTTCACGAGCGCGTTGTTAAAATATTGATTAAACTGATAATTGAAGAGAAAATTCAAATAGCTCCATTTCCAGTCGTGTAATGACCGTTTAGCCTTTAATAGAATTGCAGATAATTTTATGGACCTTCTACACTTGAACAATTCGTTCCCTACTCTACACACCCACAGACAGATTCAGCCCCGTCAACAAACTGATTTTTACATTGGATATGATCAATATGAACAATACATACTTTTTTTTATTTAAAAAAAACGAATATGGAAAGAAGAAAACCTAAAATCACTTACCAATTTTTTTATTTTCTAAAAGGATTTTGTTACACAAATATAAACGATTGTAATATTCTACTTCGGTTGACATACTATTTAGATAATCTAATTTTCAAACAACGAATACAAAATAAAAAAATATTTCAGATACTCTCATCAGAGGCGACCTGGGGGTGGGGGGGGGGTAGGGCAACTGCACCAGGCGCCGCGCCTGGCAGGTCACTACGATGTCATACTTTTAGGTTATAAAGCTAACGTTTAAATAACCTATCGGCCTTAAACAAATGACATTATTAAGGTCCCGCGTACAGCTAAGGCAGTCTTTTTTCTCGAACTACCCTTTTACTCGCTGTCAAACACGATATTCAAAGTTTGGTAAACACAGTAAAAGGAAATATGAACGAAAATGTAATCAAACGTTTTAAACTCTAGCCACCCACCCACAAGCCCACAAGATGGGAAACACGAGAAGGTCTTTCATAAAAAGGCTCTGTATTTGAGTTCTTTTTAAAAAAGTATTTAATGCGTAATAAAGTTTTTAAAATTTCGGATCAAATGTTGGCATTCAATAAATAGAAAATGTTATTTTAAAAAATACGATTTTAGCGACTTTTATCTAAGAAGAAAATGACATTTTATATAGATCTATATATATATATATATATATATATATATATATATATATATATATATATAGCTATCGAGGTCATATCCACTAAGGCAATTTTGACTTTTCAATGAATTATGAGTAATATTTAAAAAAAACAAATAAATAAATATTTTTTTTAAAAAGTATTTTTATATATTATATTGCCCAGGCATTAGAAAATATTTCTCTTTGTAAGCATGTGGTTATAGACTAATTATTTTATTACCATTTTGTAAAATAAGTGTGTTGTGAAAATGTTGCTTGTTTTTAAATCCCTTATATTAACTTCACCGGCGTCTCTCTCTCTCTCTCTGTCTTGGGCGGGCGGAAAAACAGAAGTCAAAAATGACCCACTTCCCATGATCCGATCGAACTGAAATTTGGCACACGGACCCGTCTGACCTAACAATGCATCGTATCAAAATTTCAGATCGATCGAACGTACCGTAATTAAATTAATGCATTTTTAGTTTATCCTTATATGAGGTATGTAATTTAAATTCACGGTTTGTTATTGTTTTTTTGCCACGTGAAAGTTTGAGCTGACGCATTGAGGCGACCCAACGAAGCGACGGGGCGCTTTTGTTTACATTTTACGTGTCACTCTGAGCTCGGTCAAGCGAATCGGTGACCAGACTTTTCCCCTCTCCCCCCCCACCCACCCCTCCCACCCCCACTAGGGTTATGATGCAAAGTTGAGTTAAGACAGATTCAGTCTGTAAATGTTTGAAAATAATCAATACTGTTAGTTATGTCTCATATATAAGGGATTTATAGTCAAAAACTTTGTTTTTAAATCCCTTATATTAACTTCGCGGCCGTCTCTGTCTGTCTCTCTCTCATCATCTCTCTCATGGGCTCGGCGGGCGGAAAAACAAAAGTCGAAAATGACCCACTTCCCGTGATTTGATCGAACTGAAATTTGGCACACGGACCCGTCTAACCTAACAATGCATCGTATCAAAATTTCAGATCGATCGAACGTACCGTAATTAAATTAATGCATTTTTAGTTTATCCTTATATGAGGTATGTAATTTAAATTCACGGTTTGTTATTGTTTTTTTGCCACGTGAAAGTTTTGAGCTGACGCATTGAGGCGACCCAACGAAGCGACGGGGCGCTTTTGTTTACATTTTACGTGTCACTCTGAGCTCGGTCAAGCGAATCGGTGACCAGACTTTTCCCCTCTCCCCCCACCCACCCCTCCCCCCTCCCACCCCTCCCCCCACTAGGGTTATGATGCAAAGTTGAGTTAAGACAGATTCAGTCTGTAAATGTTTGAAAATAATCAATACTGTTAGTTATGTCTCATATATAAGGGATTTATAGTCAAAAACTTTTTTTTACGGGTTTGTTTTATTACGGGTTTGTTTTATTAAATCCCTTATATTCACTTCACCGGCTTCTCTCTCTCTCTCTCTCTGTCTGTCTTGGGCGGGCGGAAAAACAGAAGTCAAAAATGACCCACTTCCCATGATCCGATCGAACTGAAATTTGGCACACGGACCCGTCTAACCTAACAATGCATCGTATCAAAATTTCAGATCGATCGAACGTACCGTAATTAAATTAATGCATTTTTAGTTTATCCTTATATGAGGTATGTAATTTAAATTCACTGTTTGTTATTGTTTTTTTCCCACGTGAATGTTTGAGTTGTCACGACCCATCGAATTACCGCGTGCTTTTGTTTACATTTTACGTGTCAAGCTGAGCTCAGTCCCCCCCCCCTAGGGTTATGAAGCAAAGTTGAGGTAAGAGTTAGAAAATACTGTTAGTTATGTCTCATATATAAGGGATTTATAGTCAAAAACTTTGTTTTTACGGGTTTGTTTTTTATAATATAATAAACCATTTCAAGGCACAAGGGGGATAAAAATTCGAAGTCTGAACTTAAAAGGTTGCTGAATAGAACTAGAAGGATTAGCATTTTAAAAATAAAATTTGTTAGGGGTGTTAATTTTTTAATCCATTTATTCTGTTTACCAGTATGGTTTCTGGGTTATTTTTAAACCGTCTTCCAGCTTCCCTCCACTCTCAACCCCGACCCAAAAATAAGTGAACAGTCACTAGTGACGAAATCTTTCGTAGCGTCTCAAGTGGATCGTACGCCAATTATAGTTTGTTTAGTTTTTGAAGAGCCTTTGACGACACATGACCTATACCGGTAATAGAGTACGCATTATTATAATTAGACACTGCTGCGATTGGTTGAATGGAACGAACTGATGAAATTTACGGGTCATCCAACGAGTTTTCTCACACTTTGTGTGGTTTTATTTATTATTTTTTTTTAAATTGTTTTTTAATTTTTAAAATTCATTCATAATCCCAATTTATTTCCGGGTTTGGTAATTTGGCCACTTGACAATCAAGTAATAATTAGAAAAAACGGGGGAAAGGACAGGGTGGAAAAGCCTATTTCACCACACAACAATAATAACAAATATTAATAAAAGTAATGAGTAATAGTTACAGTAGAGTGTTTGTTGTGAGTTCATACACGAGTTTCGATTCAGCATGGATTTGAGTATCTGATCTCAACGATCATTTGTTGTTAATTAGTGTTGACAAAAGAATTCACTTAACTGCACGTGTACTTAAAAAAATAGGTGTAGCGGCAAGAAGGATATGGGGAAGAAATAGAACATTGGGCGAGGTCATCATGTGATACACTGATTGATTGCTTCAGATCGATAGAGGGTAACTGAGTGGCATAATGAGGCCTCGTGAACGAATAGTTCAAACTGGAATATGTTTGAATTTTTGAAAATTTGTTTTGCGACAATATTTGTTAATGTATAAACAAAGTAGCTATCGAACCTGCTCCAAGTTGACAGTATTATAGACAAGTGAGACGCAGCTATTTCCAACTGCCACTAGCTACACACATAAATCATTCTCATATTTTTTGGTACACCAAAATTATAACATGAGGGAGAAATATTTTACGCAAATTATGAAATGTATCATTAATATTATTATAACCTTATTTTTTATATTAAAGTGAAGATTATATTTCTAATATTATCTAAGATTACACTGTTACCGCGTATCACCAAATTTCAAGATTGGGATAACAAAACCAATTCTGTTTTTTCTGTATATATATATATATATATATATATATATATATATATATATATATATATATATAATCGGTGACACGCGTGTAATGCTGGGTTTTACGGGTAGAGTCGAAGGGGCCATTCCATCTTCCTAATCATTCAGTGATTCCTAATTTCTTATGGCTGTACCTAAAATGCAAGCTCGATATTAACGAATAAAATATACAATCCCTTTGATGGGACCAGCCACCCACAGTGCTGGATTTACCTATAACCTAAATAAGCTATAGCTTAGGGCCCCCACTTTTTTTGGGCCCCCAAAATAATTGTTTGAGTGAGCAATCGTCACATATAGTTAAATATTATGTGATTTACACAACAAGTATTTATTTCAAAGTCATGAGAACTCTGTATACCAGGGGTGGCCAGACCTGTAGTAACCGAGAGCAGTTTTAAAATATATAAAAATTGTTGAGAGCCGTTTTGAAGCACTATGGGTCATTAAAGCCGGCTTTGAAATCTTCCAGTAATCCTTGTAACATATACTTCATAAATTTTAAGCGAGCCGCAATGTTAACAGTGAAGAGTTCACGATGCGCGCTTTGGCCACCGTTGCTGTAGACCATAGAAACGCTTGGGTAACACATCTTAAGAGCAAACGTGGCTCAACAATTAACTGCTAACTAGGCTGCGTAGATATTTGACCGACCCCTCACAGCAGATTAGAACAATCGAGCAGCAATTTCAGTAAAATATTGCACAAAAACGGATGTTATGCAACTGACAGAATACCTGGACTTCAAAAGGGCCCAATAGCTCAAATAGCTTAGGACCCAATCAAGTATAAATCCGGCCCTGCCCACCCGACACACTTTTAATTGAGAAAAAAAATTAATATATAATAATAGCCTACAGCACAAAGCTAGAATAAAATTAACTAAACATTTCGACAAAAGGACGTTATTTCCAATCAATAATTACTTTAACATATTTGGGCCATCTCTGCTCACGATAGAGATGACATCCGAATCTCAAAAAATTTCCCATCAAATGTTGTGTTATTCAGACGAAACCGGAGTGTCTGTGTGCTTAGGGATCTCTCATTCGAATCATCCAGTTCATGGTACTTGGGGCAATCGCGTCAACAACTTTCCTCCACGCTTATTGGAGGTCTTGACAGTTTATAGAAAGTTTAAAGGCAAGGCACATTCTCTAACACACCGTGGCTACATAGCGTCCATGTCTACCTACAAGTTATGGTCGCGTTCAAAATAGACAGAAAATAGTTCGAGAACGCAATGCAAGTAAATTTTCTTAACAAATTATATACTGGAAAATTTCCGAGGAAGCATGGGCATTCATAACACAGATATGGTTTGAGCCCAGTGGCGAGTAAGACTCACTTTCGACCCTACTTTTCTGAGAGTAAACTCACCTCTTAAGTCTTATAAAAACCGAAAAGGAAAACCTTAATCACTTTCAACCCCTATGGGACCCTAAACCACGCGAGCATAACTGGGCTAGAGGACACTTCTAGGCCTGGAGTAATTATGCAGCCCATTTTGGATCTCCAGTATTTTGCTAAGTTAAAACTACCGACAAACTACATGGTTGATTGTTTGTGAAACTCATTTACTAACTTAGATATTCGGGTCATCTTTTTGACTCGAACATTTGTGTGAGAGTGTTCTCCATCACATTATCTCATTTTTCGAACTATAAGTCTATGTGAGTCTCATGTGGCCTCCGCGATTTAAAATGAAGAAACCTTTCAGTACCTGAGATCGCGTTTATCTCCCCTGGTTGTAAAAGCATGCGACCCCCTTCTTCATTTGGGGTTTCAATTTAGCTTCCAATTGAAGAAGAACTTCTTACTTCCCTAAAAATTTAACATTCTAACAGTTTTATAGTTTCCAACATAAACACTGTTTAAATTAACTTTCTTCTGAATGCTTTTATTTGATTAAACCTGTCAGAAGGATTTCCCCAGATTTTCACCCGAAGACTGTCAATATTCTACATCAGTAATATGAGCTCAGAATTTTTTCAAACTTTGAAAATCTCTACCTTGATTGCAATAAATGCTCGATTTAAATTTCCTTCTCAAGACATTCATGTATTTCGGTATGTTGATTTTTTTAGGGAAAAAAATCGTTGCGACTAAAGGCTAGTGCAATGGTGTCTTTTCCCAGCGTTAGAGGACTTTCCAGGTCTAAGAAATAATACGAAAACTTTTTGAAGTAATTTTGATTAAGATAAGAATTTGGTGAATGTAGAGGTGGATGAATGGAAGGATGGACAGACGTATGGATGGATGGATGGTGATTAATATGAAGAGTGTGGGAGAGAGAGAGAGCGAGATATTTAAAGTGTAATAGAGAGAGTGACAGTGAGAAAGACAAATAGGGAGAGCGATTGTAATAGTTAGCGAGAGAATGATAGAGTGCTACCGAAATAAGATAGAGTAATAGGGAGAGAAAGAGTAATAGTAAGAGAGAAATGTTGAGGGAAAGAAAGAGAGACAGAGAGAGACATTGAGAGAGAGAGAGAGAGAGAGAGAGAGAGATAGATAGAGAGAGAGAGAGAGAGAGAGAGAGAGAGAGAGAGAGAGGGAGAGAGAGAGAGAGAGAGAGAGAGAGAGAGAGAGAGAGAGAGAGAGAGAGAGAGAGAGAGAAATAGAGATAGTGAAAGTTTAATATGGATAAAGAGAAAATAATGGGAATCTTATTCGTGTACCGTTGCTGTCAAGTATTTCAAAAAGAAAGGGGATGATTTTTAATAGCAATCCTTGAGTTTGCTCACACTCTGCTATGGGGTAGACCGACAAGTGAAGAGATTATCTAATCTAAACTATCTGAAACCTAACACGAATGTGGCCCACTTTAACAATACGGAAATTAAAAAAAAAGAAACTCTTCAAAAGTCGTCGATCATGACTAACTGTCAGCACGGCTAGATCTTCCGGGTATTCCCATACCTTGCCCTACATATCAATTGAATTGCGGCTTGGAATTCCAAGATTGAAATCAGCGGGATCCACGCACCAACTAGAGCCAGGTATAGATTTGGCCCATCGGGCTATTCAAAATCAACAATAATAACAAACAAAAAAACAACAATAAGGCTATCAAATCAGGTGCGTTTACCGGTCGGGTTTTGAGGTTGGCAGAATGGGAATTCTACCTGGCTCAATATCATCTTCATCCTTCAAGGTTAAACGACATTTTCGAAAGAAATGGTATTGGTCGACGGAAATTTGTTCGAATGGAAGTTCCTTCAAAATCAAGGAATTTAAAAATATTAAAATATGAATTAATGTAATATTGTTAACTTTGGCAGCCACACTTGTATAAAGTAAATGAGCCACTTACTTTAGGAACAAACACAAAATGTACTTTGTTGTTGTTGTTTTTTTCCTGACCTTTTATAAACCATCTGTCCCAAAAATCATGCTGTTCTCATGTAAGCTCCCTTGCCCACCCTTCTCCAAGCGATTTCCGACGGAAACATTCAATCACGACCAAAGAGTGAGTGAAAGTGTCAGCTCGCCTCTCTCGACCCGGAAAACTGGAGCTCCCTGATTTTAGTAAATATAATTCATAGAAATGGCGAGTCTTTGTAGCCTCTCTTTAAACTTAGCTCTTTTATGTATAATCTTTTCATTCTTTTTACGAAATTATAGTCCAAGAATAACATAGGCCAGTGATTGCGAACCTATGGCACGCGTGCCACAGTCGGCACGCAGAGCACCATCAACCGGCACGCGACTTAGATATTAATTCCTTAATCAAACCAGCTAAGCCTAACCACCCATTTTCGGGTTTCATTGGAATGTTGGCACTTTGCTATAAATAAGTTGGCTTCGGTTTGAATTTTGGGCACGCGGCCCCAAAAAGGTTCACCACAAACTGACGTGGGCCCAAGGAATTAGTGCTAAGAGAATCGTAATTATCATCAAAACTGGAACGCTTTTACAATCTCAATAATTTTTTAGCTCTGATTCTAAGTTGTTCATTGTAAACATTCATGTGTTTTTAAAGGTTTAGGGAAGTGGGTGGTTAAAACATTAGTAGCTGCAGTGCTCCAAAACATTAGTAGTTTCAGTGCTCCCAATTCACTTCAACTGAAGTGGCCGTTACGGGAAGACCATCTCATGACCTTGACCGCAGAATCACGATCGGTAACTGATGAAAATAAAGCCATCGAGTTATTGTAGAACTACTTGTTGTATGGCATGCAGTTTCCAGAGAACAGTGATGAAAACCGGATTTTCGTTAAACAGCAAGGTCAAAGTTCAATCATGTTTTGAATAATTTCAACGATCAAATAATGATATTACTGAATACAAAGGTCAACATTATTTGACTTTTTAAAACTGAGACTCCGTGGGATATCCGCTTGGAAAAAATGATTGTGGTTTGGGGGGTGGGGGGATAGCAACATCATTTAGTTCACCCCACTAAATGATACCAAACGAAGTGATGGTGTTATATTCATTTCAGTCCTTTCATATATCTTTATTGCTTACCCTCACTTTATATTATCTTTTCTTTTTATGTTTAGAAATAAATATAAACACAAAGAATATAGTTTGGAATAGAAGCTTCTAAAACATCTCATTATGCAATTCAGAGAATGGCATACAAGTGCTCATCTTGAAGAGATGTGGTGTGCAATTCAAAAAGCACTACTGAGTTCACTAAAGAATTTTGGCGTACAGTACAAATATACGCTGTACCTCAAGAACATATATATTCTCCAAACACCGGTTCTTGTGATTTACTTTATGTTTTTAATGGGCCGCTACATAATTCAAGAGCTGGGAAACATCTAATTTTACCATCCATAGCCTCACGGAGTTTTTTTTTAAACTCAAAAGTCCCCGTATTCATTTTTGGGTGTGTTGACTTGCAATTAATTGCAAAAGAGAGCCAGTGATAACAACACGATACACATTTGGACATACTCCACAAGCAGGTCACAGTGTCAAGGTCAACCATTGGCCCTGATAACCTGCATCGTTTAATTAAAGCTGGAGCCTTTGTGGATCCTTTTCTTATCTCTATAAATAGATGCCCCCTTGAGCTTAGCATAGACAATTAGTGGTTGGCTTTAAGTGTTGTTTCAAGAAGATATCAAGTGCCTAAAAATCTCTACAAAAACTTTTGTTTACAATTTTTGGATGTTTACATACTTTCATAAACTTACAACTTTCTTTAACTCCGTAACAGAATCTAGAAAACGTTTTTGTTCAACAATCCCATAGAGAAAAAAACAACAACAAGAACCTGTCCACGTGGTCCCCGCCTTCCTTCCTACAAGGACGCCGCTAGAAATATTAAAGGCCCACAACTGACTACGTGGTGGCCTCTTCTGCATTCTACGCACAGATACATCAGCATTAACAAAATAAAGCATGAAGACGCCCCTTCCACTAGGGGCAATAGGGCCCTAGACCAGAGTCCCATTTGTCGCCCCCACCCCTCCACACACACACACCACACACACCACACACTTCTACCACCTCTTTCCTACTCCACTGTATATCTTGGTTTTAACAATTAAATTAAATTTGATTTTAAAAATTATTATTACTATTATATTTTTTAACCAAACGAATGAATTTTAAAGGAATCTAATGCGTCTATAATAAAGACTTTTTTTTTGGTGTGTGTGTGTGTGTGTGTGTGTGTGTGTGTGTGTGTGTGTGTGTGTGTGTGTGTGTGTGTGTGTGTGTGTGTGTGTGTGTGTGTGTGGTGTGTGTGTGTGTGTGTGTGCAAAAGTGCAGTTTCTACGTACGTACCTTAAATACGCTAATGTCATCCAGCACAATTCAAATCTACAAGTTTCAGTTACTGTTGCGACATATCCAATAGACAAAAACGTATTGTTTATGTATGTAAAGGGATTCTGAATATTCAGCTGAAAACGTTAGCCCTTCAATAGCTTAACGGATATTTCCGGTGCTCTTGTTAATTTATTGTAAGTCTCAAGATCCTGTTCATATATACAAAAGCTTTTGACTTTTGTCACCCATTTTTTTTAAAGGGTAGCTATTAGAAATGTCATGTGATACTGCGTCATCGGATTTTAGAGGCATTATGAAACTTAAAAAGAAAAAAACCAAGTATGTGCGTCTAGTTTGTATCTCCATGTCTCCATTCTGAATTTCCGAAAACAAATCTATTATTCTACCACTATTTTATAAAATTTAATATCAACGATTAAAAAGTAATATACCTTGAGTGAATACAATGTTATAAATCTAATAAAAGCACATTTAAAATTTTAAAATTACTATTTAAAAAAAAAGAAACTTTATTTTTAAGAATGTTTTTTTGAAGAGCAGAGAAAGAAAGATAGAGCCCAAGCATCGAGACGGAAGGCCATGGATCTAGCCAAAAGGATGAGTGTGGTTGAGCAGTCCAGGGCCCCATGTTGACCTCTGATAATGATGAAAATAAATAAAAATAAAAATATTTTGAATATTAACCTTCTGTCAGCATTTACCCCCCCCCCAAAAAAAAATAAATAATTGTATCTACTGACAAGTGGTGAATGTAAGTCTTAGTGTTCGGGGATACATATAAAAAGTCTTTATGCGGTCTACAAATGCTTTTGGACCTTATCATTGCATTTCGAAGTTTAAAAAAAAATATAAAAAATTCAAACAAAATTAAATAAATAAACAAAATATTATGCTAATGTCTGCTTAAATTAAATTATACTTGATACGACCCGCGGCATGGCATATGCTGCAGACCTGCTCATCATAGTTAGGTTCAAAGAACGGGGGGGGGGAGAGAAGACACAAACAACAGCACGAAGTAATGGAAATAACGCAGAAACAAACATTTTTAAAAAATTAAAATAATAAAATTTTCACGCTGGGGCTTGAACTCAAGACTTTTCACGTGCAAGGCGGACGTGATAACCACTATACTACGAATCATATGTTATTCTGTGAAGGAACAACGCAAGTGAACGCAAGAGGCATCGTTGCCACCCCCACGTTTTTCTTTCTTTTCATCTCATTACGCTTGCCAACTGTGATTTGTCGACCCCATCGAGTGTCAATCGTCATGCTTACTTGCACATACTCCTCTAGATGAATTATATATATAGATGACTATTTTATTTTTATGCATACCTACTCATGCAAATGTAACAAAAAATAATTTATGAATTTATGCTAACAAATAATAAAAAATAAATACATCGAAATTAAATACTTCCGCGCTCCTTTCATGAAAGCATCATGTATTATGCCCACTATCGATAATCTAGTTCACGGGTTAAATTAAAATCCGACCTCTTAAATAGTATCTGTTAGGCATTCTGTTTCAAGATAGTTCAATATCTTGTACTAGAATATGCATCTTCTGTATGGGACCCATCCACCAAAGAAAACATTGATAAACTAGAACAAATCCAAAAACAGAGCTGCCAGATTCATTACTGGAGAATATTCAAAACTGACTAGAATAACACCATTAGTTAAATCATTAAACCTTGAAACACTGGAGGATAGAAGAACCAAGGGTAAAGTAGTAATCATACATAAAGCAATTAACTCTAATTTAGAAATACAACACAGAGATAACTTAATACAACTCTCAGATAGACATAAGGATAAAAACACCTTTCTTATTCCGTATGCAAGAACAAACTCATACAAATTTTCCTTCTTCCCGTCCAGAATTCGGGCGTGGAATGGGTTGCCTGAAGAAACCAGGAAAGCCAACACTTTATCAACATTTAAAACGCTAATAAGAATGCAGGACTAAACACAAACCATAGATAAGCGCAGGACGCAATAATCTTCTGTATAGAAGGAGCATCTGAAACAGATAAGATAAGATAAGATAAGAATATCTTAACGCATCCTTTTGACTCTTTTAGAATGTTGAAATGAAATTTTATTAATGTTTAGACTTGGGAAGTTCACATACCCTAGTTCACAACTTGGACCAATTTCACTCCATTTATCCTACAGCTGTCTACCACGTGCGTGATTTCCAACGTCAATTTCCACTTCATACGTGTATACTTGAAACCCAAAAACAAATGCGAAACACCTTCTCCAAAGGAGACTACTTCAGACAATCAATATTCGTTTCCTGCTTGGATACTATATGGTATCCTCTAAGAATAATATATTCTGTCGGAGATCACATTCTCCGCTTGCTGCAGCTATTCACACTTCATCCAGCTGGCATGAAACTTACTTTTCCTATTTAGTTTTAAAAAGAAAGGACATTATCGAGGGTGTGATTGAAATGTTTGTCTTGACTTATTTGTGCAGGCAGGTGTTCTGAAAAATGAGTTTTTTTAATATCCATATGTGCACTGTGTCCCTTGATGACCTACTCCATTACATTCTGTTGCTCAACTCTTCATCATTGTATCGTCTTCTAAGAACAAGTAACATCATGTTTCCCATTATGCTTGAACCGTAAATTAAAGAATAAGAACTAAATTTCATTGGCTGGTATGTTTCTTCTGTTCAAAATGGCCCGATAGTCAGATATATTTTTTCGAGTTCTGTCCTAAATTTTGTTACTCTTGCCTATAAACTCTTTTGTAAACTCAAGGTGAAAGCTTCTAGCTGTGATTTTGTGATTCGTGAAATTTCATCGACATTTCTCTCTATTTCTCAGTTTAATTTTTTGCAAAAAATTAATAAATAAATAATAATAATAAAATAATAATAATAAAAGAAGAAGGAGAAAAAACAGAAAGAAAAGCAAAAAGCAATGTAATTGATCTATATCTCGATCCTTAATCAATTACACAAATTGAGGTTAAAAGTTAAGATTTACCATGTGGGGCTGGTGTCCCTTCTGAGGGTAAAGTTTTGTGCAAAAATCTGGAAAAAAAGAGGAGCGTTTATCTACAATAATAAATACACATATATTGGGGGTTCTTTTTCCTCACAAGGACCACATGTAACTGTTGACATGGTTATAACGTATAGGATATGTGTCCTTACCTGGTAATTCAGCATCGTTATATTAAAAAAAAATTGAAGTCTTTTTAAAAAAACGATGGAGTCAAAAGATGATTTAAAAAAAAATTATTTTAAAAAATTAAGATAGCATTGAAGTATGTCAATATTAGAAAAGCTGCCTTATGCCTTTGAAAGTTCGTCAATCGATATCTATCAAGTTTTTGTAAAAATGTTTGATCGTTGGGTTCCTTGGTCCAGCAGTTATCACGAATAGTACTGAGGCCGCCATTGCAGCTTCAACTTCCGGGTTACGAATAATGACAGCCCCCGACCTGTCTCTGCCCTGAGATTTATCGCGATACGGCTTCACAGATAATAAGATTTAAGATCTTGATCACCAGCACATCTTGAAGGTTATATAAGGCTGATAACTCGTACATTGAAATAATGGGATGTAACCTCCAGTTTTTTGGGATACGGAAATAATGGTTTTAAGATGGGTTTTATAATCCGTGGAATTTGTCCACGTAAATTCACGTACCTGACGGAAAAGGAAAAGAATTATATTTCCAACGACAACATTAGAGTGTAATTGTATATAGAGCAATCACAAAGATGATGTCTGCGGCATTGAAAAGTCGAAGGTTTTTCAGTAGTGCAACGAGATTGATCGAAGGAAGGTATCTGTAATCTCATTGCTTGGCATGGAGGCAGGTATTCTTTTGATATATACGTGACATAAAAATGTTTTGGCCATCATTTCTTTGTTGAAATACAAACGTTATTCAAAAAGTTTGTTCAAAAATATGTTAAGTATTCGCCGTGCTTTGTTTTTAACCATTTTAAAAAAAAATTGTATGTCCAGGACAGTCTGTGACTCTTTTATTTAAAAAAATATATATTTTTGTGTGTTAATTTTATAATTAAAATATCAGCATTGTTACATTATTAAAATGCGTTCTGATAACATTAGCACCTTATATTTACCAATGCATTTGTTTTAAAAAATCTTCTTTTAGGAGAAGCCTTAAAAACTATATTTTAAAAAAATAGCTTATTGTCAATTTTCCGACTGAAGATTATCGAAACTACCTACGTCACAACGATCTTTTTTTTTATTACACTACACTATGCGCATGACATAAATAGAGAGTTGTTTTATAACAAAGAAAAGTTGCGATACATTCTACATGAGATCAAGACACAAGACAAGACTGAAACCATGATGTAATTTACTCTGACTTTTGCGCCCGAAATGACAAGTTACCCTCGCAGGTCCCTGTCAAATGACATCCGCATGGAAAAAAAAACTAAAATTATTTTGAATAATCGGAACCTAGACTTTTTACATTGGAGTTTGTTCCCAATGACTAAAAATTATAAATAACATGGGTTATTTGAGTTCAATAGAAGATGTAAGTCTCACACGCTGAATTAGAACGATTTTTAATAAATCTTTACATTCGTAGGAACTAAAATATATTAATTATTAATTAACTTTAAATGAATTTATTTTTAACACGTTCAGATAAAAATTATATTTATTTATGTGAAGTGATGTAAAAAAAATTAGCAAAAATAATTATCTTAAATAAAAAGCAAACTGTATATGAACTTACTCTTAATATTTAAAAGTTTTTTCTTCTTAATATTTGATTCATTTGCACTCTCAGTGGGTATGCAACTATTGACGGGGCATTGAGGGAAAAGGTCAAAACTAGTCACCCACAAGCCACACAATTAAAGACAAAGAGGAATTCATTTTTTAAATATTTTTTAATACAATTTTATGGAACGAAGTAAAGTCCAGTTTTTATGAAGAGTCGTAGGGTCAGTGATGAAGATGCTTGTTTTTTCCCCCAGATATTTCTCGTTCGCACCACGTATTCTATAAACGAAACAACTCAATTTCCTCGAGATTGAAACGGCTTTGCGTTGCATTAACTCTAGTCGGAGATATATTATTTATTTTCGATTTTAAAAAAAAATGGAGGTTATCTATCTGCCTATACACTATACTAGCATATCTCAGAATATACCTACTTCAGATGTATCGACATATTAATAGGTCATATGCATGTCTTTCTTCTTTATTCGTCCACGACACTATTTTAATAATGGTGCAATGAAAGAGTTTTATAAAATATAAGACAATTTTAATAGAGTGAAATTGTAATATACGATGAGTTTAATTAGCTATCAACCACTGAAGTAGCCAACAGCATCTCCAATGACCATGGTCTGAATATTAATACCTTGATTTTAGTTACGAAAGTTCATTTAAGATTTGTACAGTTCAAGCCATCATTAAGTTTGTTTGTTGTTTGTTTTGTGTTTTTAGAAAGTATAAATGATGGTTCATAATCCCTATGGTAATACCGTTGGAGGAAACTCGATTGTCAGCAAAATATATCATAGAGGAGTAATTAAACATTGATGCTGTAGATCATACTATCTGGACTATCCGACTATTTGAGAAACTAGTAAAACGCGACAAGACTCTCGTTGCCTATCGGCTGTACTTTTCGCGTCCTTAGCCCAGATACCTTCTATATCTAGTGTTATCTATTAAACATACTCAGCTGTACTAGGATCAGTGAAGGAGTAACTAACTATAAACCGCAAAATTTTCTTTTTGTTATTAACTATAAACCGCACATTTTTCTTTTTGTTAAGTGTGCATTTATGAATGCTTAAAGTATGGACATTTTCTATATTAGAACATCTTCGTTGCAAATCAGTTAAAGTAAATGTGTTTTTTTTAATATTCGCGCCAGCAGCTTTAATTAACATTATAAGTGAATACGTCAAACTCAAAAACAAATGCGAAACACCGCTTCGAAGAAGACTATTTCAGACAATCAATACGTGTTCCCTGCTTGAATTCTTTACGGTTTCATCTAAGAATAATAGTTTCCCAGGAGACCCCAGTCTCCACTTCCAGCTCTTCAGACTTCATCCTGCTGTCACCTGAAACTTCTTGATTGTTTGTGCTAAATGACTTATTTGAGATTAAACGAATATCTTATATCTTGTTTAATTTTTTTGGGGGGAAATGCAGAAACAATGAAAAGGCATACAAAATATTTCAGGTTATAATTTATTTTTCCAGTAGTCGTAATTTTGTATTTAAATCTCTAACTTTAAGCAACATCCTTCGCCGTTGAGATTGCTTTTTTAAACAGAAGATAGAAAATTCTTCATGTATTGGACATTGAATGAAAAAAAGCCTTTGAGACTTGTGGCTGGTTTATAATTTTCATGGGTCAATTATTAACATAAAGAAAGCTGAGATATTCAATAAATAATAAGAAATTTGAAAATTGTCAAATTTATTTACTTTTCAAAGACTTAAGGTAAAGAAAACTTTTAAATAAAAAATTTCAAATAATACCTAAACCTAAGCTCATTACCTATAAATTAAATATTTACAAAGAAAACGAGCCAGAACTGTTATTTCGAGCGCTCGAGATTAGAACTGGAAGTTAAGTTTTTCTTGCACCTTAAGAAAAAATGTCGCCCCACCCATTTTTACAAATTATGCACTTTAAGCAACAATCATTTTTCAATTCCAGAACGCTAGGCGACTCTTTTTGTTTGCCATAATGTATTTATATGATTTCACACGCTTATAATGAACAATTCTTTACGCCCATCAAAGGACACACTCACGACAAAAATGCTTTGTTAATTTTCTAATTTGCAAGTACAGGTAAATATTTAAGCTTAAGTTTTTTAAATCTGAAGACAGGGGTGGGAGGGCAGTTAGGTAGGAATGAATGGGATGCAAATATTTAATTTTATTACCATAAATAA
>CALYLW010000657.1:2500-52500 GCA_944989445.1 Ampullaceana balthica | reverse complement strand
CCTTATCCATACTTAAATGTTTTCTTTTCTCATCTCCTGCTTATCGTTGGCAGTGTTTTTTTCTACACAATTATAGTCAACGTGACATTTTGTTTGACGTTCAAATTGAAAAGAAAACAAAATGCAACGAATGATCATTATTTTTCTCCATTGGGCGACTTGAAAAAAAAAGAGAGCTATTGTGTCATTTAGGTAACTATTCTTTTTTAACCAGGGTTACATCTCTATATCCATCAAAACGTCTTGAGATGCCATTGCAGACTTCCCGTCGCCATATTATGTTATTATCTGAGGTTTTGTAAATTTAAAAAAAAAGAGTAAATTTACGAAAAAACCAAACTACAATTTTATAGATAAATCCCCACGATTGAAACAAGGTCAGTTTGGTGGAAAATCTAACTACATCGCAAAGATTTTTAGAAGCATTATAAGCTGGAATTCGGGCCCATATTTTCTTGATAAGTTATTTCACACAAAAATCCACTGTTCAATGATTTGTCATTGAAAGGCTTATATATGACAGCACTGTCATTCACTCGGGAATTTCAGAACTCTGCAAGTCGGGCGTGTCGAGCTCCCGTCCCGAACACATCGTGTATTCACTGAAGCATATCGGCAGGCTTGCTAGCCGGAAACCCCTGCAAAGGTATAGGTAATTTAACCATCCTGAAACTGTGCCAACGTAAGAAATTAAACAAATCTATTTTCTTTTGATCTTTTCTTAACAGCTTTTTGAGGGAAAGAAGTCACCTGACTTTGGAAAATCAGAAATTTTATCAGTGATAACATTTTCCCCCGTATATCTTAATTTCGCAGGCTTATCCCAGTATTTCCTGTAAAGAAATTAGAGCACATCTCTGTAGGGTGAAAAGACTAACATTTTGAGAAGTACATAACTGCAAAACTTAGCTTAATAGACAAGTTCATTAAACTTTTTTTTACTATTGCGACTCGGTGCCTTTCAAGCGCATGAAACTTGACTAACTAACCAAAATACACACCCTCCTACGCATGTGGCCTTGAACCTTGGCCTCAATTAAAATGCGACCCCAGATCTCTAACCCCTGTCGTTATTCCCCCCCCCCAAATTGTCATTCTCCCACTGGCAGTTTTCACACCTACAACCATGAGGTAAGGGTTCAAGTACTTCGGCCAGACAAGTCGTTGGACTTGAAGGGGGCGGGGAAACAACATGTGCGCAGTGAAAATCCTCTCAATGGCCAGGCGAGCATGTTTTCCGAGAAACGCTGTTTCTCGGTAAATGAAGTTCGGCTTAACACATATTAAGTAGGAATGGTAAATAGCGGGATCTCCGCCCTAAAGACGACGAGTAGTATCCAACTTATGTAGGGCACTACTACCGCAGAGTCTTTCACGTTTAAGTAGGTTAAAGTTTTTGTTGTTGTTGTTATACAAAGGGTAGCTTTCATAATTCCCGGCCTTGCCGTGATTCTTTCTAGCCGATGTAAGCCCGACAAAGCAATTTTGTTTGTATTTGTGTCGGGGGATATTTCAGTACAATTGTGTTGGTCATTTTAAATGCCGCAAGAAGCAAAAAAGCTAAAATGGAAAAGTGCTTTGGATCAAATTCTTCTCTCCCTAACTTGTGTCTCGTACTGTCTAAATCTAAAAGACTTAACCCCCACCCCCTTTTCCCATAATTTACCCCTTTAATTCTTTGTCCCCAAGTTACCTCCCCATTGCTTTCCCGCCCCTAGATATATTACCCACTTTACACCTCTAAATACAGCGCTGTGACCAGGTATCGGTTCACCAACATAAGTTGGAAAGAAAAAAAAACAAGAAAAAGACACACAAAAAACCCATGTGAACAAATGACTTATGATCACACTTTGTTATCACGTAAGTTAAAATTGTTGAACCTAGTTATCGTACACGCAATAGCTCCTTGGGCGTGTTCACATTCCTTGATGTGTCGATAATGCTTTTGGGTTTTTTTGGTGTGCTTGCATTTTTTAAATAAAAGCCAGGTGCTAAAAACCAGACTTATTCCTTTTACTACAAAAAATGATTTTGTCCCAAAACAGACACTTTATTTTTTCCTTACGTCATTTATTAAATAAATATTTGTATGCACTTGGTTTTGTTTTAATTTTTAAAGTTTCGTATAATTTATTTTTTGTATAATGAAATGTACATTGTTTACATATTAAAGGCACACTGCATGTTCACACTAAGTTGTGAAATGAAGTATAAATGCACCAAAATACAATCAATTCCTGTTTCTATTAATTCGTTTGTCTTCCCTCTGTTAGTTTTTAAACTTTGTCTTGTGTGACAAAAGCCGCATTCAGCACTACGGATGAATGACCCTGTTCAATTCTACAAAATTTGATTGGTATCCTTGTTTGGAAGAGTTTTTAACAACAAACAAAAAAAAACAGCAAAAAAAAAGACCCCGTTTTGTCCCGGCTGTCTATTTTCATCCTTACCCTGTTTGATTTCGTTGGATGCAGGCAAATATTCCCGCTTCAAGCTGCATATCCTTTTTAGAACTTTTTTTTTCTTTACGAGGTGAGTGCTTCTTCCACACCACCCTACAACCCCCCTCCCCCACAGCCCAAATTTCCAATCCATCTATTACTCTGAAAACGCCCATATGCTACCAGACCTGAAATGACGTACTAGCTAAAAAAAAATATTGCAAAATCTTGACACCGATAAACATGGCGCCTTTTACTTCTATACATTTGAAATAAATTCGTTATTAATCACCAATAGAATAAATACCATAAATACTACACCTGATCATTTCAACCATGTCATGCGTCTTCCTACACTGTTATTAAAAGAAAAGGAACTGGTTTAGTTAAATGTATGGTCGGCATGTGACAATTAGTGTGGAGCTCCGGTAACGGCTCGTTACTTATAATAATAAAACGCTGAAAACACCATTGGGGCATTAGTATCCTGTTACTGTGAAAATCATTATTTGAACTCAAGTCATACAAAAGATTAAGCGGGGGCTGACCCGTCCTGTAGGACCTTATATCCTCTCAGATTTCAATACTTTCTTACAGTTGTAATCGGGAGCCATCGCATTTTTGGGGCCCTGAAATGTCATCAAAGAGAGCCAGTGCATTTTTAACGCATAGCAGACAATAACTGAATCAAAAGAATTGTATTTCATTTTAGAATGAATGAAATGACGAGAGCGAACTTTTTTAAGACAGCGAGATGAAGCGGCCAATCATTTTATTTTATTTTAATTTACACACATACATATATATATATATATATATATATATATATATATATATATATATATATATATATATATATATATATATATATTTAATTTCAGTAATTAAAACGAACTTGCAGATGTAGTCAACCCTGGTGCAAGTGAGTTTGAGATCTTTATTTATTTATCTAAGTCAAGAGCTTTCAATCCTGATTAAATTTACAGAATAACTCCTGCTTATATATATATATATATATATATATATATATATATATATATATATATATATATATATATATATATATATATATATATATATATATATATATATAATATATATATATATATATATATATATATATATATATATATTTATATATATATATTTATTTATTTATTTATTTATTTCCTCTATAGTACTCTTGTGAGATTAATTATCCGAAACAAAATGACAACACCTTGAGAAGCATGTTCATTTTGAAGAAAGAGAAGTTTAAATATGACATGACTTTCAAACGTTCTGATAAGGAGAGTGAATCATGTAATTAACTTTTACAACACCACAATAACAACAGCAAAAAGTAAATTAACCAAACAAATCACCACTAAATAATATATTAAAAAAATTAATGAACGACAACCATTCTAAAAGATTAATAATCCCCCTTCCCGGTGCTACATCAAACCCCGACCCCATCAAATACAAGGGGCTTAAAGTCAAAGTAATGGATTTTTCTATTTTTAACCTCTCCCCACAACCTTTAACCCCTCGGAGCAGTGCTCAAAGTTAGAACCAGCTCTGGGTGTTAAAACGTTTTAGGAAGAAAGAGAAAATCAAGTTTAACTAAGGAACGAAGGACTGTTTTTTTAAAGACTTTCCATTCACCTTTTGAAAAATATATATATGTCTTATTCTTTCTCTTTCTTTCTTTCTCTTTCTCTCTCTCCACCCTCTCTCTTTCTCTCCCCCTCTCTCTCCTTCTCTCCCCCTTCTCTCCTCTCACTCTCTCTCCCCCCTCTCTCTATTTTTCTCTCCCACCACTCTCTCTCTCCTTCCTCTTTCTCTCTCTCTCTCTCTTTCTCTCTCTCTCCTCCCCCTCGATCCTCTCGCTCTCCCTCCCCTCTCTCTCTTTCCTCTCAATCGCTCTCCCCCTCTCTCTCTTCTCTCTCTCTCTCTCTCTCTCTCTCTCGCCACTATCTCAATCTCAACTACTCACCTTCCTCTCTAGCTAACCACCCCACAACACCCCCGCCCTCCTCACATCACACTAACGACTAATTGAAATGACGGATTCACCCACTGACAACACATAACAGAAACTACCGACGTTAATTTTATTTTAGCGCCTGTTTAATCGAGGATATTCTCTTCCCGGAAAGTTTTTCATTTGTTCGATCTTAATATTTGAGGGTAATAGTTAAGTTCCTTTTTTTCCCGTTGGTAGAAACAAGGGGAATTCCACTCAAGGGGGTACGACAGTTTATTGAGGTCTTCACAGAAAATAGATGTTTGGGTAATTAAAGATTGCTATTTCTAATTGTTGAAGCCTTTCCTATATAAACTACTTGTGTTGGCGAAGTTGAAATCACATCTAGCCGCCTCCTCTCAAACATAGGCAAATCTGAAATATATAGTGAACGAATTTTTGTTTTCAACTATACCAGGAAAATTTACTTACTGCTTTTAAAGGGGAAAAAAATGTCAAAAAAAGAATCAGTCTGCTGTTTAGGTAAAGAATTTTGATATCGCAAGAAGGGCTGGTTATTAATATATATTTTAAAACATTAATTGTTGGTGTTTTTTTTTAACAAACAGACTCACAGTTTAATAGACAATATACTCATTTGTGTGTATGATATTTTTTTAAAAATAACATATCAAATCTTAAAACACGCGTTTTACCATAAAGTGACATTTTAACGATATTTTAGATACTATTCTTATTATTTTAATATTGCAATTATATTGTACTTCAAACAATAATTATTACTTTTGGGTTTGTTAAGGAATTTACAACGTGACTAGGTCAAAGGTAAAACTTTTTCATAAACAAGAGCATTGATAACAATTTAATTAAAAAAAAATTTAAATTGTATTTACAACTTGCAATACAATGCACTGGCTCCAAAATACATTATTTATTAAATCATCCCGTATGTACCGAAGTTAATGCTTGCACTAAGAATTAAATTTATAAAAAATCGTTCTATATTTTTTTCTTCTGAGAATATTAACTATCGTGTACATCAGAACGTTACAATGCCTGCTAGATTGCCCGTTATAGCAAAGTGGGTCAGTTCTATTCATTCATCATTCTGGAGCGTATCTCGCGTGTGGAAAACCCGCGGTGTCGTTCTACGGCGTATCAATAATTTTGGAAGATGGAAATTAAAAAACCCACAGTAGCCAGCAATCACGACCTCAATGATTGTGACACCAAAATCGCTTTCCAGATTAACAATAGATTAAAATTTCATTCATTTGTCACATTTATAATTTTTTCCATTGATGAGATGAACAAACTAAAGAAATGAACATCCGTGGTGTTTGAAAAGCGTAAATTTGAAAACTGTGTTAACAAACACATTGAAAGTTGTTTTGGGATATTGTTGTTATTTTATTTTATTAATTAATCGACAGCTGTATTCGCACTGGTGTGCTTCCAAGTGGCTTTAGTGACGTCACAGTCTTGTGACCCTGATCTTTGTTACAGCATTACCTTATGTGGAAATGCCAACAACGCCATGCTTAAGTTCACGGTAAACAAAATTTTCTTATCAGCATCTCCGTGTCTTATCCTTCATTGTTCACCACCATGTGTCTTTTTTTTCTTTTTTTTATTTCTTTCTTTCTTTCTTTCTTTCTTTCTTTTTTTCTTTCTTTCTTTCTTTCTTTCTTTCTTTCTTTCTTTCTTTCTTTCTTTCTTTCTTTCTTTCTTTCTTTCTTTCTTTCTTTTCTTTCTTTCTTTCTTTCTTTCTTTCTTTCTTTCTTTCTTTCTTTCTTTCTTTCTTTCTTTCTTTCTTTCTTTCTTTCTTTCTAACTTTCTTTCTTTCTTTCTTTCTTTCTTTCTTTCTTTCTTTCTTTCTTTCTTTCTTTCTTTCTTTCTTTCTTTCTTTCTTTCTTTCTTTCTTTCTTTCTTTCTTTCTTCCTTTCTTTCTTTCTTTCTTTCTTTCTTTCTTTTTTTCTTTCCTTCCTTCTTTCTTTCTTTCTTTCTTTCTTTCTTTCTTTATATCTTTCTTTCTTTCTTTATATCTTTCTTTCTTTCTTTATATCTTTCTTTCTTTCTTTCTTTTTAATTTTTTATTTTGTCAACATCTTTCTGTATCCGTCGTTCTTTGTATCTTATTTCTATTATTCTTGCCCTAGTGAGAAACATTCTCTGTATGTACTGTTCATTCACACATGATTTGTGTTATCAGATATTTATTCTCTTTAGTCAACCCACTAAACAACAAATCCTTGTTTCCTACTTTTCATAGGATTACTTCAAAACGTCTCTGAGTAATACCGCCTATAGTTACCTAAAAACTAACATGGTAAGTTGATTTGAAGTTGTGGTGTTTTATCTTGAAAATTATTAGAAGAACGTTATTTTTTATATTTTTTAAATTATTTTAAAAAATTTTTTTTTCGAGTAGCAAATTAACTGTTTTGCAAAAGATTGTTTTCTCACATCACATAACAATAAGATTTCTCAAACAACACCCCCCCCCCGAGCTAAGGCTCACAGTCAGGATTATTTGTAAAATATTAGCTTTTATTTTGGATAATAAAGTGTAAAATTATCTTTAAAAAGTGAAGTAGGGCGTGTGTGTTCTTGTTGATAAAAAATATACAAATCAGATTCACCCTTAATGCTCACTGTAATTTAAATAGCTTTCTGACTGTTATTAATTCTATTTAATTCATGTTAACTACGTGAAAAATATATGTTCATAACAAAGGTTGACAAATACAATGATTTGATTTTTTTTTAATTGTTACTTTTAAATTTCTATACCCATTAACCACTACATCCACACAGACACCCAATTTAGTATATCTAACCTCGAATTGAAATCCACTTTTCTTTTTTTCTCAGACCAACAACAACGACACGATCCCTTCCCTGTTGACATACTGGTCCACCTTCTCCTTGTTTAACGCCAAACTCGAGGCGTACAAGCTGACGCAGAGCTACAAGATATACATATCCAGCACGGCGCAGAGAGACAACGCGACCTTCTACAAAGGCAACCTGACCGGGATCCTCAGGGAGATCAAAGCCAGCCTGCCGATTATCCCGGCCGCCGCGACCGCCAACGAGACGATCAAGCAGATGACCGACCTCTACGCGGAGACCGCGTTCGTGAGCGGAAAGTACAAGGCCTTCCTGCTGAGCTGGGATAGCCTGGAGAGCTGCAGCGGCTGCAAGCAGCGGAAACGCAGGAACAGCAAAGGTGCAAAGAAAAGCGCCAAGGGCCGCGGGAAAAAGGAGAAGAAGTTCACCACCAAAAAGGCCAACAAAGTCATCAAGGCGAGAAAGGAGAAGGGCAAAAACAAGGGCAAAGGCAAAGGGGCTAAAAACAAGAAGCAGTAATATTTTTTGGTTTACTAGCGGACGGGTGGTGGTTGGTCGGTCATATCAAAGGAAGGGAGTGGTATTAAATAAAAGTTTTAGATTATTTCCGTTGGGAAAAGCGATTTTTCAAAAAGTTAATGTACTATCCTGTATAAATATGTTTCTTATGAAAAACGATAAGATGTATTCAATAACAATGCCCTTTAAAAATTGTAGTCTTACAATAATAACGAAATGCAACATCAATTTTTAGTAACAGCTTTTAAAGCTTAAAAAAAGAGTCTAAAATGTTAAAAATCTGTTGCGTTATTTGGACTTCACGAAATAGGAAAAATGAGTTTTATATGGGTTATTTTTTATAATATTCATCAAATATTTTTCTTAGTTCCCGTTCGCTAAACCACAGCAGTGCATTATTATGTGTGCAATAAGTGGTTTACAGCTCCCATGACAACTAGATGTCCCGTTCGTTTTTAAATCTCTAAACTCGAGTGTAATCTCTATTAGATTGTCTGCGTTTTTAACAAACAAAAAAATTGTTGACAACTGACAATGTACATGCCATGCATGTGAAGATAAATTGTACAGAAATATAATCATTGTGTAATAAATCATGTACATATGTAATAATTATACAGTTCATCCAAAAAAAACCCCCACAAAATAATCATTTTTGACGTGGCGCATCAATGCTCAATGTTCTTATTTCGCTCACAAAGGGTTATACATAATCCATACCATCTTTTGTAACCTTATGTTTATCATAACCTTAACTCATTTCGTGCAATTTTACCAAATGGCTATTTAGCTTCGCGAGATTATGAATTGCGATATTATTATTATCATTATTAATAACATGATATTCACCGACTTTTAAGAATTATTAGTAACGTATTTTTTTAAAAGTGTTCTATCCAACGGATACAACATTTAAAAGTTGAACAATTATAAATTCACTGCAACTTAAAACGAACACATAACACTGCCACATAAAAGTTGTGTTGTAATTCTTTGAGGACGCCGAAGGACTTAGGAAGAAGAGAGTATATCACCTAGACAGCGTTAATTCCCCACACACACCCCTTATGGAGGGATACCATTTTCATTCAACTCCCGAGCATTGTCCGTTCAAGGGTTGTCAAAAATTATAATTTTCCGACACTTAAAATAACTAATTAGGAACAATTTAACATTGCAATATAACATAAGTAGATTATAATCCACACATCAACTTTCCCAATTGTTTCAAAATGTGTAGCTATATGTATTAAGGTTTGTAATACTTTGAATTTAATTAATATATGTTTTTGTCATTGTTTGTTAATTTATTTATACATTCCATAAATTCAATATTTAACCAGAATTGTTGCTATATGTACGTCCATAATATGTTTTAATTTCCTATATTCAGTACTGCCATTGTTTATATAGATCTATAGCGGTGATGGGGAAAACATGCCATGACAAACAATTTTTTAAAACAATAAATCCATTGCATTTATAAATTTTTTAACAAGTTTTTATTTTATTTTAATTTGGTCAGTGGTCATTTTTACAAGAGTAAGATTTTCCCTCTCGGAATTATCCTCCATTCAACCCTAAGATTCTAGAATTTTAGTGAAAACATACAAGTGTGTAAATAACTAAATATAACAAAAAACATACATAATTCCCGTAATGGATGTAATGCTTCTTGGATGTAATGCTGATTTGTTCAATAGTGCGCACCAAAAATTACTGCACCAAATATAACTCTTTTCGAACTTTCCGCATAAAATTGTTCAATATAATAATAAATGAATCAAATAAAAATAAATAACATAAATGAAAGTTCTGTATTACGTTATTTTTTAATCTGATGTGTATTTATTTTGAAAACTTCCGTCATTTTGACGGGTGATATAGTATATATATATAATACAGCTTAATAAATTAAAAAGCTCCCTTGAAATTATATTTTTGTAACATTAAAAATTTGACTTGTCCATGCAATAAAAGCACTGTAAACTGAAAGACTCGAAGCTGCTATAATGAGAATGCTTTACTTGGACAGGAATCAATTAGACATTTCCCACTTGCGTGTTATGGTATAGACCAGGGTTGGCAAGACTTGTAGTAACTGAGAACCATTTCAAAAATTAAAACCATTATTGAGAGCCAGAGCCGTACCGAAGCACATTGGGTCATGACCTTTTGTGGTTAATTTTTGAAAGTTATTTTTATTCGAATTTTATGAATCAAACATATGAACAGTTTTTAACGCTAATCGTATTCTAAAGAAATATTTGCATTACAGTTACACAATTAAGAAATATTTAAATTAGTAAAATTTATTAATAGAAACACACAAATTTTTTTAAAAATATTACTTATTTGGATTGTGATGAAAAGCCTTTGAAATAGCAAGTTTATATAAATCAAGTCGGTAGCTAGTAGTTGTGGTGCGAAGATGCTCTATCAGATGCTGGTTACTAGTAAATGCTCAATGCTTTGATTTTATGAACTTCATTGCGGGTGGAGCACAAAAATGCGTAGGAATTTGTGTCATCAGTCGACTAAGTCTGGAATTATTTGAATCTAATTTTGAAATTACTTACTCAATAGTCTTCTTGATAAAGTCTACATAAGAATAAGGTTGTTTAGCACGAACAATATTCCGAGCGATTGCATAACTGACACATTCCAGACTTATATGAACAAGCGTGCTTTTTCTCAAGTCATATTGCAGTTGGTTACCGTGATGTAAACTATTCATGACATTTTTCATAGCGTCGCTCCAACTTGCTTCATTTGTAATTTGGTAGCGGTGTTTTGCTATATGAAGCAAATTGGCATACCGTCTTTATCAATAAATGCAAAGTCCTCTACCCATTCTTGTAGAAAAACATTTATTTTATTCTTTATATTTTCACTTCTCCAATTGGTTGACAAATTTGGCTTAAACTTTTAAATAGTAAAGTACTATCTTTAGTGGGATAAACAAAAATGGTCCAACTTCCAAATGACGATTTTTTACCGAAACCGGAGCAAGATATTTAACAGTTTACACAATCAACAAGTCAGAAACCAATCGTTAATTCAAGTTTTAAAATTTAAGTCAAACCTAAATTATATCCAACCCTGTGTTTCGGTCAAGATTGTATTTAAAATTTTCATTCATTTTTGTTATTATATATTGCAAACCATGGGCGCCCGCAGGAAATTTTCTAGGGAGGGGGGGGGGAATTTTCGAAGTGGTTATATCTCCGTATAACGCTGACCATTATACCGAGATTTTTTCCCATTAATTCTTTGCGTTATTCGCATATTTAGATTTTTTGGCTGGTCACGTGAACATTAATTAAAATTCTATACTGGTCAGTACTACTTGTCGATTGCGATAAAATATACACGTACACCTTTTACGTTTGTGAGTGTCTATTGGTACTCGATTACCAAAAGCGTGTACTAGGGTAAAATAAAAAACCGACACTTCTTATGTAAGATTTTTTAAATATTTAATTAAGACATAAGCTTCTGTGGTCTTATAGTAGTGCGTTGGATTTTTTGAACTGAAAGTAACAGATAGTAACAGGAGTTTCGATCTCTTTTTTGTCTTCTTTCTTTCGAAATTCTTTACCAATTACTGTAATTTATCTATAATTTTTAATTATGAGGCTAAAGTCTAGTATTATGCTAAAGTAGAAAATTATTGTCAGCCCGTCGTACATACTCCACATAGTTGATCCAAGATAACAGTGAGTTACAATATTTATACAAGCTACAACTGGTGCTCGATTACACAAACCAGCAAGCCATTCAGATGTATATTTTTATATATATATTTTTTTTCTTCTAAAAGGCTAAACGTAAAATGAAGTAATTATCAGTCATATGTTAGCAAGGACTAAAAATAATACCCAGACAGACGTTCATATGACATTGTAGACCTAAGCCTTGTTGTTACACGACGTAATGTGCTCAACGATGGCTACACCGTACATGTTGTTGCTGGTAATGTTATCAAAACTAGTAAACTATTTATTTTCTATTTTTTGTGTAAAACAAAGTTTAATCAATCAAACCAGGGGGGGGGGTGGCAAGTGCCTCCCCCCTTGCTCCCTCCTGTGGGCGCCCATGTTGCAAACGAACCGTTTTACTTTCATATAGGGCTGACATTATTAGTTTCAAGTGATGAGCGGGTCTAATTGACAATATAACCAGCCGAGGTGAACAATCATTCACATGGAACTGAGGTAACTGGTATGCACAAAACGGTTTTGGCAAGGAATGACATTATGGGATATCGGTGTTCATTAAGTTTCCACCATTGTAGAGGGTTAATGGATTCAGGAACTTTCATCTCCTTTTTGTAACGCAGTAATTCATCCGAAGAGCTGTCGTCATTTTCTGTCTCTGAGTGAGACTCCATTACTGCCATTAGCTTAATACGCTTTTCATTTGGTTTTAAAAGTAGGCGAAATGTTAGAACCATGGTAGGCAAACTTTATCAACATTTTGAACATTCCCGTCAGTCAATAGTTTAAAACCAAAATGTTCGTGTAATTGTCAGGAAATGTATTAATTATCGGCCGCTATTTTTTATTATTTATTTTTTACTTTTTGACTTCAAATAATTTGAAAGTGATGTGCCGATTAATCATTAAAAAATAATTTAATCGTTTAAATTTTTAGTGATTAATCGAGAAATTAATAGTTAGTTTCCGCATCCCTACTCTTTGATCGCAATATATATATACATTGCTTAGAATTTTCTAATGCTCGAGGATTAACCTTTTCATTTGTTTAATGTTTTTACTTCTCTATTCTGGAAGGTTCAATTTTATTTTTAAAAATTTGAAGGATTATTTAACTGTCGTTTTATTCTTTGATTAAAAAAAATTGTAGGGATCTTTTAAAAATGTTGTTAATTATATTTGAAGATTACTATAAAAATTCCCGTTAATTATCAATAACATTTTTCTTTTAACGGTCATAGCTCAATACCAGAACAGAAATGGAATATTGGAATAATAATAATATATGCGACTTCATGTGCTGATAAGTCTTAGTCATTTTTGATAGATACTTTTATGAAAAAACGTGAAATAAAACATAATTAAAACCAAAGTTCACGAGTAAAATCTCATGAGAATACTAAAGGCTAAAAGTAATTAATTCTATCGAGAAACTATATGTTTATATAAATAATTTTAATGTGTTATCTGACATTAATAATAAAAATAATTAGATAATTTATATAGCTCAACACCCCATCACACATTAACTTTCAAAAATGTATTGATGAGACGTTTTCTTATAAACAGAGCCCTACTTTATATGTTACGAAAGGTCTATATGTCTTTTATAAGTAAGGCAACGTTTGCTGACGATCTGGCTATGTGGAGTTCCGGTAAGGACGTTGCAACTCTGCAGAACAGGCTGCAGGTAGATCTGAATCGAATCGAAGACTACGCCAACCGTTGGCGCCTAGTAGTCAATACGGAGAAAACGGTCCACTCCATTTTCACAAATGGACGGAATGCCCTGAAGCATGAGGTGGTGCTTCAGATATGTGGCAAAAGATTGAATTGGGATCGGACACCAACGTACTTGGGAATCAAGTTGGACCAGAAGGTCCAGCTACATAAACATGTGCGTGAATTGTGCGCCAAAGCCACAGCTAAACAAGATTACTGAGAGCTCTCTATCTCGGTAGTGTGAGGGGTGCCATTGACTACAGCCTCCCGGTCCAAGCCTTTGCGAGCCGTACGGCTCTAGAGGGACTGGACCGAATACAGAACCAAGCTCTACGGTTTGTATGCGGGGCGTTGCGTACGACACCCACAGCCGCTATAGAAATTATGTCAAACGTAGAACCCCTGGCGATAAGGCGAGAAAAGGCAATCATGACCACGGTAGAGCGATACCGTAGGTTGGAGCATGACGAACCCTGCTTTCAACTACAAGACCGATGGGTAAAGAGGACCCGACTGAAAAGACCATCCTTCATGGATACGGTCTACGAACTAGAAGACTCAGTCCCCATACCCAAGCACAGGGAACGAATGCGACTGGTCCCTGCTCGAGGACCACATGAAAGCTTTGACTTGCCCGAACTACGTTTGACACTGGCAAATACAGCGGTGACGAAAGCCAGTCCCGTCGAGCTCCAGCGAGACGAGACTCTGAAGACAATCAAGGCTTATGGCAACAGAGTGGTAAAAGTCTTCACGGACGGCTCACGTTTCAAGGATGGCAGAAGTGGATACGGAGTGCTAATTCAATATCCTCAACCTGGTCCTGACAGTATCGAACTGTCAGGACCGTGCGGATCCGCATACAGTAGTCACGACGCCGAACTGGAGGCGTTCTGCAAGGGTTTGAAGGAAGTGCGCCGACGTCTAGCAAGAAGAAAGGTTTTCCCGACCGTCGTAGTTTTCACCGACTCACGGTTTTCGCTCGAGACTGTGGGTCGATCCTCTCTGGAGACGAAAACGGTCAGTGTCATTTTGGAAACAGTAGGTGAAATCCTAGCACGAGGCGGAAAAGTAGTCCTTCAGTACATCACTGGGCACAGTGGCGAGCCTCATTCAGACAGGGTCGATAAGTTGGCGAAAGAAGGTTCAGATCAGCCCCAACCCGATCGCCCGATGACCCAGCTGGGGGTCAGATCGTGGCTTAAGGAACATTTCCGAGAGAAATGGCTCCAGGGCTGGGCATCTGGAAGCACGGCCAGAAAAGTATTCCAGTACATGCCGCGACCGAGCAAAAGCGATCCCTGGTGGAAAATTGGACGTAGCAATCAGACGCTCATAACTAGAATGAGAACTGAGCATTGTCCCATACGAAGATAACTGTACAAGTTTAACACTAGAAGGGAACTGGCCTGTCGGCTGTGTGGCCACCCGGAAGAGACGGTGGCCCACGTACTCGAAGAGTGCCCCGAGCTGTGCGGGGATTTGGAGGGTGAAGTAACGGTACCTGCAGAGGATTACCTCTACGGCGATGCCCGCTTGATGAGGTTCGCTTGCTATAAAATGAACCGGGTCCTAAGAACCTAGCGGCTCGACCCAAATTTAAGCGATCATTCACGCGGGTATATTGCGAGTATTTGTTTTCTTACTATATGAATTAAAAAATAGTTTTTATTATTTTAAATACTCTCTTCGAATAATCATTCAAGAGAACAAAGTTGGGGAATTTATTTTTCTTTATAAAAAAATAAATAAATAAAAATATTACAAAAGTAAAATAGTAGAACGATGCGAAGAAAATTCATAAAGCCAACGAATTCAAAATTAAATGTAGAAGTTTTTTAAAATATTTCGTTGTTTTTTCCCCCCGTTTTTAAAAAAAACATTTTCCTACTTACGCTTCTTTGGCTTGATTTATTATCCTTAACTACTAACTTTTTTAGTGAACTTTAAATTCGTCTTCCCATGATAGTTGCTGAAAATAATTGATGTTTTCTGTTTTTTTACGGTGACAATTTTCATTTTTCATCATTTTTTTTTAAAGTAACGCATTTCACAAAGTCCTGGGTATAATGAATCGAATCTTTAGCCCAGTTTTTTTTAAATATAAAAAAATGTAGATATGCCTCACTCACCATTTTACTCACTGAAGAAGACGATGCTAGTCGAACGCAAAAATTTATAATGGGCCAACAAAGTCGGTAGCAATCTGACCGGCAACAACATAAATACGAAACAAACAAGATAACTCCGAAAGAATAAGACACAATGGAAAACCGTGTCAAGAGAAAGTCTTGTTTATTAAGGCTTTGGACATCCATGAAATACTTTATTTTCAGACAATATGCCCTTTGCTTAGTATTTATGTGCGAATCCATCATAAATTTCGATATCAACCAGCTTCATGGGCGCCTTAATCTTTTTTTTTAAATTTGATAAATTTTGGTGTAAACGTTTTTGGAAAATTTGTAATTGCTATTGGATTTGTAATTGCTATTGGATGTGTCGTAGTTTCGACATAAAATGTTATTTATTTCATCTCTGGATGGATTATGTAAATTGGTTATTAAACCTATGTGGATCTTTGAAGTTAACATAGCTACGTTCAGAGGAACAAAAATCAATTTTTATGTAAAAATTACAAACTTAAGAAACAATAGTATGACAACTTTTTATAACAATTTACTTATGCTGAGTTATGAAGGTAAAAGACAGACACAGCTTGTTCTTTAGTACAATAGTTCGAAATGATCCTTCTTACCTAGTTTTGGAAATTTCAGCCAGTGTCAAATTCTACCTTGGGTGAAGATGATCATAAATGTCTTGTGTTTATTATCTCCCTTGCGCTATTGACCACGCCAATTTATGGTTAAATCACTATTTTTTTTTGAAAGCCTTCAAACACTTGGTTATACCAAAACTAAGGAGCAATGACCATACAACAGAGCTAACGATGAGCGACTTTATTTTACGTCTATCCACACAGGAACACTGTGAGCTTTCAAAATTGCATATCCTTGTCTATACAGCAGTATCTAAGTGAGTGGTTTTGTAAGTGTGTGTGTGTGTGTGTGTGTGTGTGCTGGTGGTGGTTACTGTATATTTGTGGTTATTCGTGTATGACAAGAAATTCAGGCTTTCAATGTAAATGGTTAAATGGATACCACTTTTAGAAAACGTTTGAAGAATATTATTTTAGAATAATTTATGATTTTGATACCGATCAATTTTTTAAAATTTAAATTTTAGCGAATCAAATTATTCATTAAAACATTTTCGTTGCTTTAATTTTTTTTAAAATGTATTCTAAATATACTTGTGAATTTTTAATATCCATCAATAAGCCAATCAGCTATATAAAAAAAATAACTCATAAAAAGTATCATAATGAGTGAGTTGTATAAAAATATTTAAAATGTCCAGTTCAACACCTGAAAATCAAATTAAATTTTCAGTAAATTCACTTGTTCTTTAATTAGATATGCTACTCAAAAGTTTTATCAAGAGGAAGGAATAAGGTATTGACAAGCAAAAATAAATAAAAGTGTGTTACTATATTTTGAATATTTTCATTCGCGCACGTACCCTTCGCTCCCCACCCCACACAATCATTATATCACCCTAATCACTAATAGAAGTGATGGATTCACCCAGTGATAGCGCAGAACAGAAAGTACAGATAGTAATCTTTTTCACTGATATAATCAAAGATAATGTCTTCGCGAAAATTTTTGATTTGTTCGATTTCGACCCTTATTTTTTGGGGGTAATAGTTTGAATATATTTTCCCTCTTTTTTTTTAGGAAACAGGTGAAAAACCGACCATTCTGGGATGCTGGCTTATTTAGGAATTTTTAGAAGATGTTTGGGTATTTAAATATTGCTGTTTATAATTACTGAAGCCTTTCCTATATAAACTCTTTGGTTTAGCAAAGTTGGAATCACATCTAACTATCAGCTATAATCGAGAGTAAATCTGTAATATTTAGAGAACGAATTTAAAAACATTTTTTAAAACTAAACTTACTAAATATAAACATTGTTTCCTCTTTTTAAAATGGCAACAAAAGGATCTGTCAGCAATTTAGGTAAACATTTATAATACGAACTAAGGGCTGGTTATATATTTTAAACATTAGTCAACCTTTCTGTAAATAAGGTCTTACAGCCTAATACAAATTTTTATATTATCCAGAAAGATGTGAAAATGCGTTTAATTTAGTGAGCAACGGTACAGGTGATTTAAAAATACTATTTCTGAAGTACTTTTTTTTTCTTTTTTTTTGTGTTATGGTGGACAAAATTTCATTGACTTTTAATGAGAAATTCTTGTTTTTAGATAAATTACAACTTGAGACAGACTGATCTAAAAACTTTTTCATAACAATAGTAGTCAAGAAACCGTGACCTTACTACATGAATGTATAAATAGAAATTAGATAGAAGGGGAAAAGAAGCATCTTCCCGGCCATAAAGACCTCGATGATTTGACACGTCACTATCTCTTCTGAGATTAACAATCATTTGAAAATTTCATTCACCTCCGAATAACAATATTAAAACTGATTATTCGGGGGAAGAGGGGGGGGGGTGACGAAAAAAAAATAAATTAACTTCCGGAAATTTGATCGGGAAGCTGATAAGGTGCCGTCCATAAATGACGTCACGCGATTTTGGCCGATTTTTCACACCCCCACCCCCCTCGTCACGCGTCATCACAAAAACTTATATCCCCCTCCAAATTGACGTCACAAATCTTTGCCACCCCCCCCCCATAAAAGCATGTTTGAAAATCATTTTTTGTCATTTAAATATGTATTTAGTGTCAGGTTTCACTCTAATATTGTAACACGCATGAAGCCATGTAAAACGTCATAAAATAAATTGTAAGAAATCAAATATTTATGAGGAACTTTTATTTAAAGTTGCGAGTTTTGATGTGACGTCACATTTCTTAGACACCCCCTCCCCTTCGTCACACATTATCACAAATGTGTGGACCCCCCTTCCCCCTAGGCGCGTTACGTCATTTATGGACGGCCCTTAAGTGCCTTCAACAAACTTATCGAAGTCATGACATTATTTGGGTATTTTTTAGTATTTTTATCAGTTTTTTAAATATTCCCAGCTGTGCTCGCCCTGATCTGTTTCCAGTTGGATTTAGTGACGTCACAGGCATGTGACCAGAGCAATTGTTTGAGAATCGTCGACTGCATAAATGCCAACGAAGATATGTTAGACATGACGGTACATAAATACTTCTTTGCTATATCCATAAGTCTTATTCTTCGTCTTCTTTCATTTTCGGAGTTTTATTTCTCTTTTTTCTCTTTTTCCCCCCATTTACTTTTATATTATTCTTTCCTTTAATATCTTTTTTTTTCTTGCACCTTCATTTATTCTTTCTTTCTTCCTTTCTTTCTTTCCTTCTTTTCTTTCCTTCGTTCTTTCCTTCTTTCTTTCTTTCTTTCTTTCTTTCTTTCTTTCTTTCTTTCTTTCTTTCTTTCTTTCTTTCTTTCTTTCTTTCTTTCTTTCTTTCTTTCTTTCTTTCTTTCTTTCTTTCTGTTTTTTTTTCTTTTTCTTTCAAAATCGGTCCTCTTTATCACTTTCTTGTCATTTCATTTCTGAATCTATATTTCAGTATACTTCATTTCTAAAATCTCTTTTTCATATTTACTGTTTCTTTAATCGTAGTTTTTACACCTGAAAAGTGTTACCAGATGTTGTCTTTTCATTTTTTAGCAATTAATTTTTAACTTCAAATTATTTCCCTTTTTCCTAGGAACTCCACAACGTGACATTAAGTGCCACCGCTTACAGTTACCTAAAAACGAGCACGGTAAGATGCTTGGCGTTATAGTTTTGGGAATAAACATATAAATGGTTATTGTTTTTATTTTTTTAAATGTCTCAAAATGAATATGTCAGTAATTAAACCTATTAAATTAATGTTTTAAAAGGATTCTGAGTAAAAAAAACTTTTAAAATTTTTTTATTTTATTTTGCAAATTAATTTTTTTGAAATCGTGACTGTTTAGTAAAGTATTGCCCCTGATTCTGCTTTATCAATGCGTCCACAAGATAAGACACAAAAGAGCTACTTATTATATACACTTGAAGCACTTCATACCACGGTGATGACATGTGACATGATGGTGTCAATTGTCTCCGCGTTAAACTACTTTAGCTTTAACCACCTTCCCAAAGCTCTACTTTACATTTCTCTACTACTGCTCTGACTGGGAACCAATGTTCCCACTAAGGTTCACTGGTCCGTGTGCAAAGTAAAATAACTCGTGTGCATAATTGCACATCATACATTTTTGTGCAATACTTTACAAAATTTACTGCGCGGTAGTTCTAAACAAACTGCTGCGCGGCGTCGGTCAGATATCTTAAAGCTTAAAGGGAACATTACTGTGAACTATAACTTCTTTCTTTGTTCATTTTTTTCCTTTCTTACTTCCTTGCTTTCTTTTTTATTTCTTACTTTCTTCCTTTCGTTCGTTCTTTGTTTTTTATCCCTTCTTTCTTTTCTTTCTTGGTTTCTTTCTTTTCCTTATTCACTCGCATTATTAAATTTACAAAGCTACTTTCACATCAAGTAAAATTGCTCAACCATGTACCAACTAAGACTCGGAGGCAGGATTAATAGTAAAATTCGTTCAAATATTTGAGTAAAAAGCTGTAACGGCAGTCATATATTATCTTAAAAACAGAAGTTTGTGTCTGTGTCTACTTGTTGAAATTAATTTTACTAAGAAAGTCAACAGTCACTGAAATTAATATGTTGGGTTTTTTTTTGTTTTTTTTTAATGCTCACATTTAACATATTTCGTTCATGTCTGTTTACTGCAAATTTTAAATTTAAAGACAAAAACTAAAAAGACCTCACACCACCATCACCTCCCCACAAAAAAAAATAAATAAAAAAAATAATTAATTAATTATTTTAAATATACTCGAATTGTTAATCATTTCTCTTTCTTCTCAGTCAAAGGACAGTGACGTGGTGAAGTCTTCCCTGTCAAGCTACTATTTAACCTTTTTAGCGTTCTACACCGAATTAAAAGCCTTTCATCTGACCACGAACTACTCTGCATACGTATCCGACACTGACCAGAGAAACAATGCGACCTCATACGATAAAAAACTGACCGTTGTCGTCGGAGTGATCAGTGCCGCCTTTGACACAACCCCGACAACCCCGCCCACCGCCGCCACCGACGAGACGGTCATACAGATGACGGACCTCTACGCGGAGACCAATTTCGTGAGCAGACAGTTCAGCTCGTTCCTGCTGAGCTGGGAGAGTTGCAGCAACTGCCGGGATCGGAAACGCAGGAGCAGCAAAGTCCCGAAGAAAGGCGTCATCGGTCGGGGGGAAAAGGAGAAGAAGATATACACTAAGAAACCAAATAAGGTCACCAAGGCGAGGAAGGGAAAGGGCAAGAACAAGGGAATTGGCAATGGGGAACAGAACCAGAAGCAGTAAAAAAAAATGGTAGACGGGTCAAGGTCAGTCAGGTCAAGGGTAGTTTACTGTATGAAATTTAAGATTTGATGATTTCAGGGGTTGAAAAAGCAATTTTTTTAGAAAGTAACAATAATAATTTGGTATAAATAACAAAGCTATTTATAAATTATACTGTTACAAAAATAATAAATAAGCACAAAAGAATTATTTTTTAGTAAGAATCGTCCAAGCTTAAAACGCTAAAATATTAAAATACCGCTGGTATATATGGAATTTTCTGTATTAGGCATTATTTAACTTTATTTTTATATCTTTATAGCGCCTATTAATTAATAGTTTTCTCTCCCCCTGTCGCTCAGGGTAGTATTAGATTCGTTTATGTGCTGTAAATTGCTGATAGTTCAGATGGCCACCAGATGACCTGTTCGTTTTTAAATGTCTAAAACCGAGTGTAATCTCTAATTATTGTCCTTTGGTTTAACAACAACAACAACAAAGTTGTTGACATATGACAAATGTACATGCCATGCATGTGACGCTAAATCGTACACATATATATCACCGTGTAATCGATCATGCACATATGCACTGATTTACCAAACATCAATCAACATACCATTTTTTAAATTTAGTGCATCACTGTTTTAGGTTTTCATTTTGCTCAAAAACATGTGTACATTAACTCACATCATCGTAAGCAACGTCACGTTTCTCGTTACATTCTCACTTCGTTCAAATCTTACCAAATGTATTATTGGCTTTACGAGATTAAGATTTTCGATATTATTTTTCACTCTCATGATATTTACTGCCTGTTATTGATAGAAACATAAATATTTAAAAAACATAATCTTCTTTTTAAAAATAATTCGTTATAAATATACGAAACAATAAAACTGCCGCCATCAGAAATTTATGTTTAAATATTTTTTAATTTTTTAAAATTTTATTTGGGTGGGGACTCATTAAGTGCCAGAGACCTAAAGGCAGAAAGAGAGTTGTGTCTTTTTCAATCAACTGCCGAACATTTCAACGTTTAAGGCAGTCGCAACTGTCATCTCAAGAACTCATTCGTTCCGTAGACCCCAGATAAAATATTTCATCAATTATGAAATGTTAACACTGTAATATAAGTATACCAATATGAGATTAGGTTGTACATATTAAAATACACCAACAAATGTTTTTAAATAGTTACCATTATTATAATGGTTTGTATTATCATTTAGAATTTTGTAACTAGCCATCTTGTAAAAAGATTATTTAATCATGCTAGTTTTTGTATGTACTTTCACTATATACTTGAAGATGTTGATTTCAATACTGCCATTGTTGATTTATTGATGTAACGGAGAAAAAACATAAAATGAAAAATAAATTCTGTACATTAAAATTATAACCTGCAAAAAATTTTTTCGAGGCTTTTGATATAAATCAAGATAGTCAGCGGTTAGTTTTGCAGAGATTGGGAATATTTTTATTGGAAAATCTGTTTTTTTTGTTGTTTTTTTGTGCGTTTTTTTAGTGTGTGTTAAATAATCATTTTAATTTTAGGCTATATATATATATATATATATATATATATATATATATATATATATATATATATATATATATATATATATATATATATATATATATATATATATATATATATATATATGTATATATATATATATATATATATATATATATATATATATATATATATATATATATATATAATCCATAAATCTGTGTAATAATTCGCAGCGAGAAAAAGTTTTTAAGATTATTTAGAAGTAACAAAAATGTGGTGTTGCTCTTTTTTTTCATGATATTAAATTGTCATTTAAACTGAGTATTTAGCATCCGTTGATCCACGAAAGTTCACAACGCTCTATTTAAAAAAAATCATTTCATTGTCAACAAAGCATTCAAACGAAAAACAATTACTAGATGTTTCGCCATCAATTAATGCATTTGTAACTAAATTCTTTCAAATAACTCGACAAATATCATTCCATACCTTATATTATTTTGTGGATTCTTAAAAATATATTCCTGATATTGGTTGTTACGTCTTCATGACATGATTTCACGATACATATTTAAATTAAATAATATAAAAATTGTGAATGTAGCCTACAGAACTGTGATGACTATTCAATAAACGTATTGATTCAGTTTTAATTTTATCAATGGTGTTCAATGTCTGTTTTAATTTTATCGTTGTAGTTCAATGTCTGTTTTAATTTTTTAGCAAATAAAAATGATTCATTTCGAATAAAATATTTTTTTAAAATAATACAAATCCAATTTTCTTAGACCACTATTTTATTTTTCTGTTTCAAATTCTCAACCAAAAAAAAAGGTCTGTCACGGTTACATTAATGAAAAATAATGACATTATTATTGTTTAAATGTTCAGATTTAAAGCAATAATTTTTAAAAAAATTAAATTTTGTTATTCATTTGTTTCTTTTATCAAATTTAGTTTTTTTAATTGGTTTAAAAAAAAATAACGGGGGGAAGGGGAGGGGGGGCGTAATTATTATCCTTTTCTATTTTACTCTGATAACTAACATGTCTAGGAACCGCATCAGCTATGCCAAATCTTCATGAAGACTACTCAAAACTTACTGTAGTGCAGTGTTTCTCAAATAGTGGGGCGCGCCTCCCAGAGGGGGGGGGGCGAGGCTCTGTATAGGGGGGCTTGTTTGACCGTTATGCACAGGTGTATTTATAACAATTTTATAGACAAATGAAACTATTTACAGTCGCGCGGGAGGCGCGAAATGTTTTCTTTCTTCCTGGGGGAAAGGGGGGGGGCATGAAAGAAAATAATTGAGAAACACTGCTGTAGTGCAACATACGATCTTAAGTGCACCGATATATTTTGGAAATGTGCTCGTTATAAGAGGCTCCACTGTACTTTTGAAATGTCCTCTATGCTAAAATGAATAAACAGCTTTACAGTCTCGTGATTCACAGTTGTGTAATGATTTCTGTTATCTTTTCTTTTCCTTCTTCATAGATCATAGCTGTTTGTGTCCATAGCGTTTCCTAAACTTGTCTATCTTCTTCATAGATCATAGCTATTTGTGTCCATAGCGTTTCCTAAACTTGTCTATCTTCTTCATAGATCATAGCTGTTTGTGTCCATAGCGTTTCCTAAACTTGTCTATCTTCTTCATAGATCATAGCTGTTTGTGTCCATAGCGTTTCCTAAACTTGTCTATCTTCTTCATAGATCATAGCTGTTTGTGTCCATAGCGTTTCCTAAACTTGTCTATCTTCTTAACCCCCACCCCCCTCTTTTTCTCTTCCCCTTTCACACTCTTGCCAGCTTTCTCTCTCTCTCTTTCTCTCACTCTCTCTCTCTCTCCCTCTCTCAATGTATGTCTCTCTCATTATAACTTTCACTTACTCTATGTATCTCTCTGTATATCTCACTTTCTCTCCTTTCTCCCTGTATCCCATATACCGTATATACTCGTTCGCAAGCCGACCTTTTTTGGACAAAATCCAAAATCTAGGGGTAAAAGTGTGTGTGGGGGGGTCGGCTTATGAGCGGGTCATAGGTGATTTCTACATGGATATTGAATATCGGTGTTGTTATTGTAGACTATCATTCTACAAGATTCGACTGCTCTATCAGAAGCTATAGTGTATATACATATATAATCACTTACCTTATTTAATCATTTTATTTATTTTTGTGAATGTTTTAATAAATTGTTTTACAAATTTTGTTTTCAACCACGGATTTTAATGTACGCGCTTTCGTCACTGTTTAACAAATATTTTCTTTTTTAAGTACCGGTAACTCTTGCTTAACAAAGAGCAGAAAGACAAAGATAGGCAGTACAGAGTAAAAAAATCATAATGACCGATTTAGCTTGTAGTTTTTAAAAAAAATGTACCATTTTTTAAAGCTGTCCTATTATTTTTAAAAAAAAATTTTTTTTTGTCGGCTTGCGATCGGGTTATACACTTTTAATACTTTTCCCTTCCAAAATTGGGGAAGCCGACCCGGCTTATGAACGAACGGGCTATAGAACGAGTATATACGGTATTTCATTTTCTATCTCAATCTCTTCCACCCTTTCCTGCTAATTATTCCCGATTCTCTTTCTTTATTTCTCTCCCCATCTTCCATTCCCTCTGTCTTTCACTATCTCTTTATTTCTATTCCCATCCCTCTACCATTAAAATTCTCTCTCCCTCCCTTCTTTTTTTCATAACCTTAAAAGTTCGTGCAACCTTACCAAACGGCTAATTAGCTTTTACGAGATTATGATACGCGATTTATTATTATTATTATTAATAACATGATATTCACCGACTTTTACTAATTAATATTAACGTATATTTTTTAAACGGTAACCTATCAAACAGATACTACATTTAAAAATTTAACAATTATAAATTTATTGCAACTTAAAACGAACACATAACGCTTCCACATAAAAATTGTGTTGTAATTCTTTGAGGACGCCGAAGGACTTATGAGGCAGAGGGCGTATAACTTACAGTTAACTCCCCCACCACCATTCTTATAGAGTAGAGGTGTCCTAAATTGTTGCAAGGAGTACCGTACTCCATGAAGCAATAATATGTGGGGGCCGGATTAAGATAAAATACAAAAAACATATACTTTTAATATAACATATCATTGGACATCATTTTGTACTCAAAGCAGAACATGATTTCACCTTTTCTTATACTTAATTCAATGTTGTTATTGGAGACAAAAATCCATACATCAATTAATTATTTAAGATGAGATCGCGGGCCACTGAAAAATAAAACGTGTGGCGTACTTTGGACTCTCATGTTATAGAGGGACGTCAGATTCAATCAACTCCCGAGCATTTTCCGTTAAAGGATAGTCAAAAACTGTAGTTGCCGGACACTTAATTAACTGATAAGAATAAATTTAACATTGCAATATTTGACATATTATATATTCCACACATTAAATATATCAATTGTTTCAAAAATGTGTAGTTATATTTATGAAAGGTTTTAAATACTTTGAATTTAATGAATATGTATTTTTTCATTGTTTGTCAATTTATTTACACATTCCATAATTTCAATTTTTAACCATAATTATTTTGTATATGTACTTCCATATGTTTTAATGTGTTCTATCAAGTACTGCCATCGACGATTTATAAAGAGGATGGGGAAACATTTCAATTTTTTTTTCCTTTTTGAAAAAAATGTCCAACTTACAATTCTTTTACTTGATTCGTTATCCTTAACTACAAATTTTTGTAATTACTTTTTTTTTGTGGTGAACTTTAAATTTGTCTATTTATGAAAGTTGCTAAGAATAATTGGTCTTTTCTTGTTTTAAATATGTACATTTTTCATTTGTAATCATATTCATGTCTATACCTTAGTATGTAAAAAAAGTGAAATAAGTAGGTATGGACTTCCTCACTTACCTTTTTACATACCGAAGACGACGATGCTAATCGAACGCAAAAAAAGTTTAAGCTGTCAGCAAAGCAGGTGGAAATCTGACCGGGACCAACATAAATACGAAACAAACCAGAATCCCGCACAAGATGGAAACCCGAGTAAAGAGAAAGCCTAGTTTATTAAGTCTTTGGACATCAATGAAATGTTTTATTTCCAGACATTTTGCCCTTTGATAGTTGTTCTGTGCGGATCCATTATGAATTTCGATATCAACCTGTTTCATATGTGCCTTAATCTTTTTTAAAAAAATCTTCGGTGTATACACTGTGATAGATTTTTTTGTAAACGAATGTCTATTTTTAAAAGAATGTTGTTGTTTTTTTAATTTGCTAGAAGATAGTTGGGAGCAGCCTATTTTCGACACAAAAGCAGCAACATTTTATTTGTTGTGACTCCCAATTTTAATTTAATTTATTTAATCGGGATTCAACATGACGCAGATCTTTGGAAAATGTGTAATTGCTATTGGATGTTTTGAAGTTTCGACATAAAAATGTTATTTCTTTCTTCTCTAAATGGATTAGGTAAATTGGTTATTAAACATATGTGGATCTTTGAAGTTTACATAGCTACTTTCAGAGAAAAAAAATCAAATTTGTATGTCAAAATTGCAAACATAAAAAAGCAAAAGAATGACTTAAAAAATTATTGCTGATGATGAGTTATTAAAGTTAAAAACAGGCACAGTTTTTTCAAGAGTACGATAGTTCGACATTATATTTCTAGCCTGATGAGAGGAATCTCAGCCAAAAGCAAAATTTACCTTAGGTGAAGATGATGATAATTATTGTGTTTTGATTATCCCTTGCGCTTTTGACCACGCCAATTTATGATTTATCACTATTTTAAAAAAAAACCTTTTGATGTTTTTAAAATTTCCTTAACAAGCCCTTCAAGCACTTAGTAGATTATTTATTATTTAATCACTATTTTTCTTAAAGCCTTTTGATGTTTTTGAAAAGTCCTCAACAAATAACAAATCCCTTCAAACGCTTGGTAACTTATTCCAAAACTAAGGAGCAATGGCTATTCAACAGAGCTAACTATGAGTGTCTTTATTTTACGTCCATCCACACTGCAACACTGGGAACTTTCAAAAGTGCGACAAGCCCCTTATAAAGATCCAAGTTTTAGATAAATTTTCCCCCTCTCATATCGTGTCTATACTGCAGTATCTAAGTGAGTGGATTTTGTGTGTGTGTGTGGGTGTGTTCTGAACATTTCTGATTTTTCGTGTGTGACATGAAGTTCAGACTTTAAATATAAATGGCTAATCACTAAATGTTCACACTTTTAGAAAACGTTTGAAGAATATTATAGAAAGAATTTATAAATTTAATACAGATAAATTTTAAAAAAAATTAAATTTTAGCTAATCAAATTATTCATTGAAATTATTTTCTTTGCTTTCTTTTTTTTTAATTATTCCAAAAATTCTTGTGAATTTTGAATATCCATCAATAGGCCAATCAGATATATTTTCCAATTAAAAAAAAACAACGCATAAAAAGTATCATAATGAGTTGTAAAAATATTTCAAATGTCCAGTACAACACTTGAAAGTCAAATTAAATTTTCAGTAAATTTATTTGATCTTAAATTAGATATTCTATTCAAAAGGTTTATCAAGAGGAAGGAATCAGGTATTGATAAGAAAAATAATAACAAAAATCTAAAGATTTACCCTTAACTTTATGGCACACTTAAAACAAGCTGTACCGAAAGTATTTTTAGAACATTGTGTCATTCTTCGACATCATTTATTCGCAAAAAATCTTAGTGAAAGTTTGCATTGATCTCTAGTTTATAACAATGCAGCAGTTAATAAAAATCAAAAGAAATGCATTCAATGAGAAATTATTTGCTCAAAATTGTTTGGAAAATAAGGACTATTGTCACTCATGTCACTCACTCACTTACTCATTGTGGAACGCTGAGGAACGATGTACAACAGTCTAGAGCAGTTAAAAAATCGTGTGGTGATTAGCACTGTAAAAATATTTAATATGACGTCATTGTTTGATCTTATATTTGATAAATGTATGTATCAAAAGGTGTGAAAATTAATAACAAATTAAAGACGCGCTGTAAAAAATATATTATATGACGTCATTGTTTTAGCTTATATCTTAATTTTGGAAAAGGGAACGATGTAAAAATAGGATTTGAGGATTTATAATTATAAAATACTTTGTGTACATTTCAGGAAGTTTAATATTTCGAATTTATTTATTATAAGTTATTTGGGGTTTTGAAAAAAGTGGGTGCCGTAGGCGCCCTAAAGACGGTGTGGGCGCTTAGGCGCCCTACAACCCCTAGTAAACAATATAATAGTCCAAGTCACTGGATGGACGGATCCGTAACAATATGACATCATTGTTTGAGCTTATCTTTTAATACAAGGTGTGCATCAGGAGGTGTGCAAAATAATTATAAATTAAAGATTATTTTTGAAATAGGAAAACAGTCCATAGCAGTTAAAAAAACGTGTGGTGTTTGTCGCCGTAAAAAAATATTATTTTACATCATTGTTTTAGCTTATATTTTAATTTTGGAAAAGGGAACGATGTAAAAAGAGGATTTGAGGATTTTTAATTATAAAATACTTTGTGTACATTTCAGGAAGTTTAATATTTCGTATTTACAATGATAAGTTACTTGGAATTTTGAAAAAAGTGTGCGCTGTAGGAGCCCTACAACCCCTAGTCAATATACATAATTTGCTTTGTATGTTCGTCCCGTCCGTTCGTCACGCTACTAAATTTAGAAAGCAGCGCACCAAATTACTGCACCAAAAATAACTCTTTCCCAACATCCGCATAAAATTATTAAATTTGGAAATAAATGAATAAAATAAAAGTAAATAACAAAAATGTTTTAAGTTATTCCGTGACTGAAATTCTTTTTTTGTTCGAAGATAATTATGTAGAAAGAAATTACGTTTCGTTTGGTCTAGAAAGTTGTCTTATCACTTTTCTTGGGGCTGATCTAAAATTTCTATAGAAGCTCTGTGATTTAAAATGTTGTTATATCACCACCATTTTTCAAATAATTTTAAAGGAACATATTTTAAACTTCTATACCCCCCCCCCAAAGATATTAAGACTGATTTTGGTCATAATCAAGGCATATACAGAACTTAACTTCATATATGAACCTTCTTTCGGTCATCTCTCCAATCTACAATAATGAACTGTTATAACTTAAAAGAAGTTTTATGAAAAATATTTTATATGAAAAATAATAACTTAGATGAATTAATTGTTACAATTTTCAGTGTTTTGGTGGAGGATGCAATAATAATGTAAAACTGAAAGGGCAAGATATTCAAACATTCCACGGAAAAAAATAAAATTATCGATTTACACAATTTACACAATGTTACTTAATTAAATATACCTCTATGGCTTTTTTGGATTTTTTACCAATTGTAAAATTTATTAATTATAAGAAGTTACATGGTTATTCTATGAAATTGATTGTTTCCTATAATGACATTTGAACGTGGTGGTCGAGTGGCAGCGCATTGGACTCTCGTACCGATGGTCACGGGATCGAATCCGTGTGAAGGCAAGGGTTTGTTCCCGGGGCCTAGGGCGTCACTGAGTCACCCCGCTCCGAATAGGTACCTAACACTACATGAAGTTAGGCGGCTGGGTAATGCGTGGAACCCACAAAGCCGTGGCCTGTGAATGCTGCATCAGTAACAGATATTTCTTGCAGACGTCCCTGAAACGCAAGCAGGGAAGACCTCCTTTTCTCATACCAGTTGCCAGCTCACTGGAAAGCAAGGCTCTAGGAATGCGCTCCAAGCTCATCCTGCGGACATGACCCAACCACCGTAGTCGCCTCTCACTCAGAATTGAGTGCATACTCAGCACATGGCTCCTTGTGAGTACCTCGACATTGGTGATCTTGTCCTGCCACTTGATGTGTAGAATCCCGTGGAAGCATCGTAAGTGGAAGCTGTTGAGCTATTTTGTTTGCTTGGCGTAGGTCGTCCAGCACTCGCTGCCAAAACTAAGTAGCAATGGCTATTCAACATGCAGAGCTAAAATTGAGTGACTTTATCTTATGTATATACACACTGAAATACTGGGAACTTTAAAAATTGTGACCAGCCCCTTATAAAGATCCAAGTTTTAGATAGATTTTCCCCCTCGCCTTGTCTATATTCCAGTATCTAAGTGAGTGGATTTTGTGTGTGTGCGGGGATGGGTGGTTTCTGGACATTTGTAGATATTCATGTATGACATGAAATTCAGACCATAAATATAAATGGTTAATCAAAGTGTTAAAATTTAGTGATGGACTGGAAAGGGGGTTATTTAGACTAATTTTAAAAAAAATTAAAAAAAGAAAATATGTTCAATGATTAAGTTGATTAGCTAAAATTTAAATTTAAAAAAATTGATATGTATCAAAATCATAAATTCTTCTAATACTATTCTTGAAACGTTTGTTAAAGTGTTAACATTTAGTAACAAACGTTTCAATAATAGCATTAGAAGAATTTATGATTTTGATACATATCAATTTTTTTTAATTTAAATTTTAGCTAATCAACTTATTCATTGAACATATTTTCTTTGTTTTTATTTTTTTTTAATTAGTCTAAATAACCCCCTTTCCAGTCCATGACGGACTATGGGGCATGTGAAGTAGCGTTCACAAGATTTATTTAGCCACCACTAACGAGCAAGGGATTTTATGGCTAGTACAATGCCCCGGGCCTTGCTCAATATACTTGTGAATTTTGAATATCCCTCAATGAGCTAGAGAGATATTTTTTTTAAAAACCATAAAAATTATCACAATGTGTGAAATAATTATTGAAAATATCAAGTAAACACTTGCAAGTCAAATTAAATCATCAGTAAACTTATTTGATCTTATATTAGATATGCTTTTCCAAAGGTTTATCAAGAGGAAGGAATCAGATGTTGACAAGCAAAAAATTTTTTTAATGTGTTACAATATTTTGAAAATCGATGAAAGATTTTAGAAGACTGCACATCCCAAAACCACCAAATACTTTCACATACAAAAGGTTTCATGTCAAAATAAGGTATTCTTCTAAATTTAGCAACATTTCATTCACGCACGTACCCCACAATGATTATACCACTAATATATATATGTGACGGATTCACCCATTGATAGCACAGAACAGAAAGTAAAGATAGCAATTTTTTCACTGAATAATCAAAGATATTATCTTAGCGAAAATTTTTGATTTGTTCGAGTTTGACCTTTATTTTTTCGGGTAATAGTCTGAATATATTTTAACGCCCTTTTTGGAAACAGATGGAATACCAGCCATTGGGTGATGCTGGCTTATTTAGGAATTTTTAGAAGATGTTTGGGTATTTAAAGCTCGCTGAAGCCTTTGCTATATAAGCTTCTTGGTTTAGCAAACCATCATCTCTCATCACGAGTAAATCTGTAATATTAAGTGAACGAATTAAAACATCATCTTTCCAAACTTTAGGAAAATTAGATATTTAATTTTTTTTAAAATGGCAAGACAAGGATCTGTCAGGAATTTAGGTAAACGATTATGACACATACCAAGGGCTGGTTATATATTTTAAACATTAGTCACCCGTTCTGTAAATAAAGTCCTACAGCCGAATGCAACTTTTTATATTTTCTTTAAAGATCAAGTATGCGAAAATGCGTTTACTTTAGAGTACATTTAACGTGATATGAAAATACTATTTCTTAATTACTTTTTATTATATATATATATATATATATATTTATATATATATATATATATATATATATATATATATATATATATATATATATATACAAGCAACAAAGCCCGTCCAAGGACGTTCCGCCACCGTTCGGTGGCATGTTGTAACTCCCCTCCAACAGCCGTCTCGAACGGCATACATGCGCATCACGTCAGAAATACTATTCATTATAGTTAAAATAAATAACTCGTAAAAACAGAGCTTTTGACTATAAATCCTAACGGGCATAACTCAAAATAAAGTCTTGGAAGAAATACTGCACCAAAAATACTGCACCAAAAATAACTCGTCTTGAACGTCCGCGTAAACGTGTTCAATATAATGGGCTGTAGGAGTCATATGTGTTTGAGGGACCAATCGCTATCGATGACCGCATGGAACATAGCCTTTTGTTATATAGGATATATATATATATTGAGGAGCAATCCACGGGGAAAAGTCGAGTGAAGTGGGTGCTTATTTCCCACTCCCACCCCCGGCAATACTAACCTTGGACTATAATATATAAATATATATAATTTTTAATATTTTATTTATTTATATTTTTTTGTGAGAGACAAAATCCATTGATCTACTTGAGAAATTCTCGTTTTAGATAGATTACAACTGAGACTGACAGATCTAAAAACTTTTTCATAACAATAGTAGTCGAGAAACTTTGAGCTAACTGCATGAAGTTATAAATAGAAATTAGATAGAAAAAAAGGGGGGGGGGCTTCTTCAGCGTCATAAAGACCTCGATGATTTGACACGTCACAATCTCTTCCGAGATTAACAATCATTTGAAAATTTCATTCCCCTCAGAATAACAATGTTACCATTAATTATTCGTGACAGAAACAACAAAAATATTAACGTCCGGAAATTTAAAAGGGCTGATAAATGGCCGTCAACAAACTTATCGAAGTCATGGCATTATTTGGGTATTTTTTAAAGTATTGTTTTTATCAATTTTTAAAAAATTCACAGCTGTACTCGCACTGATTTGTTTCCGCGTGGATTTAATGACGTCACAGTCATGTGACCACAACTGTTTGAGCATCTACGACTGCATAAATGCCAACAGCTATATGCTACAGTTTACGGTAAATAAATACTTCTTTTCTATGTCAACAAGTCTTCTTCTCTGTCTTCTGTCATTTTTTGGGGGGCTTATTTCTCTTTTTTTTTGTTCTTTCCTTCAATATTTTTTTCTTTTTCTTGCTTTTCTTTGTTTCATTCTTTTTTTCTATCTTCCTTCCTTTTTTTCTGTTTGTTCCCTTCTTTCTGGCTTTTTTTCTTCCTTACTTTCTATCTTTTTTTTTCGTTCACAATTTTTTTTTAATAATTGGTCCTCTTTATCACTTTCTTGTCATTCTGTTTCTGAATCTATATTTCAGTATACATCATTTCTAAAATCTCTTTTCTTTCTTACTATTTCTTTAATCGTAGTTTTTACACCTGAAAAGTTTCACCAGGTATTGTCTTTTTTTTTAGCCATTAACTTTTAACTTCAAATTCTTTCCCTTTTTCCTAGGATTACTTCCAAGCGACACTGAGTGCCACCGCTTACAGTTACCTAAAAACGAGCACGGTAAGATGCTTGGCATTGCAGTTTTGGGAATAAACGTATAAATGTTTTTTTTTATCTCTCAAAATGAATATGTCAGTGATTAAACCAATTAAATTGAGGTTTTGAAAGGATTCTTCGTATAAAAACTTTTAAAAGATTTTATTTTATTTTGTTTCGTTTTTTTTAAATTTGTGTCTGTTTAGAAAAGTATTGCCCCTAATTCAGCCTTATCAATACGTCCACAAAATAAGACCCAAAGGAGCTACTTATTATTTACACTTGTAGCCCTTCATACCACTGTGATGACATGTGCCATGATGGTATCAATTGTCTCCGCGTCAAACTTCTTTAGCTCTAACTCCATCCCACCGTTCTACTTTACATTTCTCTACTACTGCTCTGACTGGGAACCAGTGTTCCCGCTAAGGTTCACTGGTCCGTGTTGCCCATTTTTTGGGTGGAAATTTAACAAAATTTGCTGCGCGGTAATTCTTAACTGTTGCACGGCGTCGGTCAGATATATGTGCGGCTACGCAGCCGCGCAGCTTAAAGGGAACATTGCTGGGAACTATAACTTCTTTCTTTGTTTCTTTTTTTCCTTTCTTACTTTTTTTTTGTTTCTTACTTTCTTTCCTTTGTTTGTTGTTTCTTTCTTTTTCCTCTTCTTTCTAATCTTTTCTTTGTTTCTTGGTTTTCCTTATTCACTAGCATTATTAATTTTACAAAGCTACTTTCACATAATTAAAATTGCTCAAACGTGTAAAAATAAGACTTGCAGTCAGGATTAATAGTAAAATTCGTGCAAATATTTGAGTAAAAAAAGTGTAACGGCAGTCATATTATCTTAAAAAAGGACGTTTTTGTCTGTGTGTACTTATTGAAATTAATTTTACCGAGAATAGTAAACTCTCACTGAAATTTAAATGTCTTCAACATTTTGTTTTTTAAAATGCTAACATTTAATATATTTCGTTCATATCAGTTTCATTATTATTTTTTTAAGACAAAAACTAAAAATAATCTTACTATTGTAATTTTTTTTTAATTTAAAAGAACTCACTATCCATCACTTCCTAAAAATGTAATCAAAAATTGATTAATTACTTTTAATTGTACTCGAATTTTTATTAATTTCTCTCTCTTCTCAGTCAAGAGACAGTGACGTGATATCTTCCCTGTCAAGCTACTACTTAACCTTTTCAGCCTTCAAAGCCAAATTCGAAGCCTTTATGATGACAACTAGCTACTCTGCGTACATATCCCACACTGACCAGAGAAACAATGCGACCTCATACTATAACAAACTGACCATTGTCGTCGGAGTGATCAATGCCGCCTTTGACACAACCCCGCCGACCGCGGCCACCGACGAGACGGTCATACAGATGACGGACCTCTACGCGGAGACCAATTTCGTTAGCAGACAGTTCAAGGCATTCCTGCTGAGCTGGGAGAGTTGCAGCAACTGCTAGAATTGGAAACGCAGGAACAGCAAAGTCTCGAAGAAAAGCGTCATCGGTCGCGGCAAAAAGGAAAAGACGATAAGCACTAAGAAACCAAATAAGGTTACCAAGGCGAGGAAGGGAAAGGGCAACAACAAGGGAAAGGGCAAAGAGAGAAAGAACAAGAAGCATTTTAAAAAATGGTTGACGGGTCAAGGTCAGTTATGTCAAGGGTAGTGTACTGTATAAAATGTAAGATTTGATGACTTCTGCGGCGAAAAAGCAAATTTTTAAAAGTAAGAATAATAATTCGATATAAAATAACAACGCTTTTTATAAAATATACTGTTATAAAAGTAATAAATAAGCACAACATTATTATGTTTTTAGTAAAAATCGTTCAAGTTTAAAATCCGAACGTACTCACATACCGCTAGTGATTGTGGAATGACCTGAATTAGTATTAGGCATCATTTCATATTTTTCTATCTTTATAGCGCCCCTTATGTAATAGCCTCTCTCCCCTGTCGCTCGGGGCATTATTAGATTCTTTTACGTGCTGTAAATTGCTGATAATTCAGATGACCACCAGATGACCTGTTCGTTTTACAATCTCTAAAACCGAGTGTAGTCTCTAATTATGTCTTTGGTTTAACAACAACAAAATTGTTGACAAATGTACATGCCATGCATGTGACGCTAAATCGTATACAATTATATCACTGAGCAATCAATCATGCACACATGTACTGATACACTAAACATCGATCAACATATCTTTTTTGTTATTTACTGCATCACTGTTCTACGATTTCATTTTGCTAAAGATATGTGTAAATACACTCACATGCAACGTCATGTTTCTCATAACTCACTCAGTTCTTGCAATCTTACCAAATGTATTATTGGCTTTACGAGATTAGGATTTTCGATATTATTATTTTTAATCCAATGATATTTACTGCCGTTTATTGATAAAAACATAAATATTTCAAAAACAAGATCACCTTTCTAAAAATGATTCATTATAAATATATTGCAGCATACAACGAAACATTAACACTGACGCCATCAGAGATTTATGTTTAAATGTGTTAAATATTGTTCTCTTTTATTTGGGTTGGGACTTTTTCAGTGCCAGAGACCTAAAGATAGAAAGAGAGTGTTGTCTTTTTTAATCAACTGCCGCGCATTTTACCGTTTAAGGAAATCACAACTGTCATCTCAAGAACTCATTTATTTCGTAGACATCAAATAAAATAGTTCAACAATTATTAATTGTTAACACTGTAATATAAATATGCCGATATGAGATTATGCTACACAAATTAAAAAATACCCCAACAAAGGAGTTTTTTTCTAAATACCTCTATTATAATGGTTTGTATTATCCAGAATTGTATAACAACCCATCATGTAAAAATATTATTTAATCATACTTGGTTTAGTATGTACTTTCATTATATACTTGAAGATATTGATTTCAATACTGCCGTTATTTATTTTTTGAGGTAACGGAGAAAAAACATGAAATGAACAAAAAAGTATGTACATTAAAATTTTACAATTAAAAAAAAATTAAGGTTTATGATTTAAATCAGGCTAGTCAGCGGTGCGTTTTGCAGAGATTAGAATAATTTTATTAGAAAATATGTGTCTATTTTAATATTATGTCAATTAAATGCTATATATATACAAAAATATATAATATGTTTCTTAAACTCAAATAATCTTTGGAATAATTAGCGAGAAAATGTTTTTAAGGTTATTTAGAAGTAACAAAAACAGAAGCGTAACTGGGTTTTCCGTGCCCTAGGCTAATTTATAATTTACTTTTGGCACCCTTGATAAATTTGAGCTTTGTGGTTTTTTAAATACTAAATTTGAATAAATTGAAGGATTAGCCCTCAGCACCCTTGGCTACTGCCACGATGCCAAGTCGTTGTTACGCCTCTGAACAAAAATGGGTCGTTGCTCTTTTTCCCGTGATATGAAATTGTTCATTTAAACTGTTTATTTAACACCAATTGATCCATGAAAGTTAACAACGCTATATTTAATAAAATAATGTTTAAAAAAATCTTTTTTTTTAAAGGACACGATTTTATTTACATATAGAAAGTGCACTAAATAGAAGAAAATAAAAATTTTCTATGAAAACAGGTGAAATCGGTGAACATATCTACTGCACAAAAAAGCGTGGGGCGCCCATCACAAATCATTTCTCATTGCAACTATTCTCTTACATATAGATCCTACATGTGGAAGAAAATCAGAAGCCCCGAGCCTAACGCTCTTCATGGGTCTTCTGGAAGACCCTCCCAGCTATCTGGTCCCCTCCCCCAGAAAAGGACGTGACAGCTGGGAACCCCCCCCCCGGAGCGGTCGCTTCTGAAACGGCCACCTGGGCATCCAGGACAGAATAGATAAATATAGATAAATATTTCTAATTAATGTGATAGTACCATTTATGAGATCAAAGTTGTAAAACTTTTAATGTTTATTAATACTCATACAAATTTGTTTTTATGTTTCGCAGCTTTGTACATGATATAGAGTTGTGATGAGCGCCCCACGCTTTTATGTGCAGTAGATAGGTTCACCGATTTCACCTGTTTTCATAGAAAATTTTTATTTTCTACTTTTTAGTGCACTTTCTATATGTAAATAAAAGCGTGTCCTTTTTTAAAAAAAATATTTTTTTACATTATTTTATTTTCTACTTTTTAGTATCAACATTTTTTTAAATTGATTTTTCTACCTTATCAATTCAATTTAATTAGTTAAACTTCATTGTCAATAACTTAAATGTGATAGTGGTAAAAAGAAAGATTATTCATTACATATTTATGTATCATAAAAAAAAACTTTTTTCCCAAACTGAAAATTGAACCTCGTACCCCCATGTCGGCAATCGATCACGCTTATATTTCGGCCAGCAAGACTTCTTGTTGATAGTACTTTTTAAAGTTATAATAAAAACTCTTTACCACCCACATCTGACGTCAACACATTGAGATTAATTGTATCCCTCTAGGGCGAATTGAGGCATGGTTCATTGATGCGAGTGATAATATTTTATATAGACAAAAACTAAAAACTAAAAGTGCATTAATTTAATTACGGTACATTCGATCGACCTGAAATTTTGATACAATGCATTGTCATCCACGATCAATATGTGGTAAAATTTTGAGATCTCTAGAACCATCAGAAGTGGTTTAATTTTACGTTACATGATTTGAAGGAAGGATGGATGGATACAAAAAGAAATCATGTCATGGTCAATAAAACATTCAAACGAAAAATAATTACAAGATGATTCGGCATCATCAAGGGCGGAGGTCTAGCGGTAGCGCGCTGGACTGCCGAACCGTGACGGAAGAGAGTCACGAGTTCTATTCTTGGTGCTGGCAAGGCCCCTGGGGCATTGAGCTAGCCACACAAACCCTTGCTCGCTAGTGATGGCTAAATAAAACGTGTGAACGCTACTTCACATGCCCCATAGCCCATCATGGACTGGAACGGGGGTTATTATAATTTTTAAAATTCTAATAAATCACATATTACATTATAGTATTTTGTGGATTTTTAAAAATATAATCCTGAGATTGGTTGTTAATTCTTCATGACTTGATTTCACGATACATATTTAAATTAAATAATGTAAAAAAATGTAAAATATCAGAACTGTGATGACTATTCAATAAACGTATTGATTCAGTTTTAATTTTATCAATGGTGTTCAATGTGTGCTTTTAATTTTTTTAGCAAATTAAATGATTCATTTTGAATAAAATAAAAAAATAATAAAACAAATCCAATTTTCTTAGACCATTACTTTTATTTTTTCCGTTTAAAATTCTATAAGAAATAAAAAGAGTTCTTTCAGGATTAAATTTTAACTGGCCCGTGGCCTCATCTTAAGCAGCTAATTGATGGACGTATTATTTCTGTAACATCATTATATAAACTCTATTCGCTCTAAAGTCCTGTTTCACCGCCAGTTTCAGCAGTTTCTTTTTGGCATCTAGGGAGAATACAAAGAGAAGATGTTGTGTATCACAATTGGTATAAGATGACTCAGTCGGGGGTCAGCAATTCGGGGCTATTCATCGTGGAAAATAAGGAATAACCAATTCCAGAACTATCTGATCCTGCTTGGCTGGCAGATTTTGTATTTTTAGTTTATGTGACAAGACATCTAAACTTTCTTAACACCAATCTTCAAGGGCGAAAATCAGTGGTAAACCAATTATATTCACAAATCAATGCCTTTGGTAACTCGCTGCAAATTTTTCAAAGGCAACTGTATTAAATGCAGACTTATACCACATATTTCGCCCCACTAGAGATTACTAGAAATTCGAACAATAGCCTTAACGTGTGTGAGACCCATTCTCAGATATGAATTTTAACAAGAATCGTGTGAAAACGAGACTAAGTGACTATCACCTGTGTGACATCATACGCATTAAACTAGTGGCATTGAGCCAGACCGAGCATATTTACTGCAGTTAAGATATCAGTTTAACTTTTCACACATTAAAATTTTGCAATAACAAACTTCTCAAAGTATGTCATTTTTGTTTAATATCTTAATCCGGCCACCGCATATTTTTATTTCGTGGAATATGGCTCGCCATGCAACAATTTTGGACGCCCATATCCTAGGACCTAGATCACAGCTTTTTGGGTCCACAGCCTTTCCTCAACTTGTCTATCTTCTTAAGCCCCCCTATCTTCCTCTTCCCTTTTCACTGTCTTGCCAGCTTTCTCTCTTTCCCCCCCCCTCTCTCTCTCTCTCTCTCTCTCTCTCTCTCTCTCTCTCTCTCTCTCTCTCTCTCTCTCTCTTTCTCTCTCTGTATGTCTCTCTCACTATAACTTTCACTTAATCTGTGTATCTCTCTATAGATCTCGCGTACTCTTCTTTCTCCCTGTATCCCATATATCTCATTTTCTCTCTCATTCTCTTCCTCTTTTTCCCGATTCTCTTTATCCCTCCTCATCTTCCACTCCCTCTGTCTTCCAATATCTCTTATATTCTATTCCCATCCCTCTACCATTTTCTCTCTCCCTCACCTCTCTTTATCATAAACTTAACTCATTTCGTGCAATCTTATCACATGGCTTATTAGCTTTTACGAGAATATGATTTGCGATATTATTATGAATTAATAACATGATATTCACCGACTTTTACTAATTAATAGTAACGTACATTTTTAAACGGTGATCTATCAATTGAGACTACATTAAAAAAAATTAACAATTATAAATTTATTGCAACTTAAAACGAAAAGATAACGTTTCCACATAACTGTTGTGTTTTAAGTCTTTGAGGACGCCGAGGGACTTAGGAGGCAGAGAGCGTATCACTTAGAGTTAGCTCCCCAAGCACATTTCTTATAGAGTAGAGTTTTCCAAAAATTTTGCAAGGAGGGCCGTATTTCATGAATTAATAATATGTGGGGGGGGGCGGATTAAGATAAAATACAAAAAGAACTTATACTTTTAATATAACATATTATTGGACATCTTTTTGTACTCAAAACAGAACATCATTTCAGCTTGTCTTATACTTATAATGTCGTTATTGGAGAGAGAAAAATCCATGCGTCAATTAATTATTTAAGATGAGGTCGCGGGCCAATGAAAACTAAAACGTGGGCCGCATTTTGCCCGCGGGGCGTACTTTGGACACTCCTGTTATATAGGGACGTCAGATTCAATCAACTCCCGAGCATTTTCCGTTAAAGGGTTGTCAAAAACTATAGTTTCCCGACAAATTAATGAACTAATAAGGAAAATGATAACATTGCAATATATGTCATACATAGATTACATTCCACACATTAAATATCCCAATTGTTTCAAAATGCGTAGCTATATTTATGAAAGGTTTTAAATACTTTGAATTTAATGAATATGTATTTTTTTCATTGTTTCTCAATTTATTTACACATTCCATAATTTAAATATTTAACAAGAATTATTTTGTATATGTACTTCCATATGTTTTAATGTATTCTATTCAGTACTGCCATTGTTGATTTATAGCGGTGATGGGGAAACATTTAAATGTTTATTTATTTTTTTTTGGTCTACTTTTTTAATAAAAAATTCAAAATTCCAATTCTTTTACTTGATTCATTATCCTCAACTACTAATATCTTTTTTGTGGTGAACTTTAACCTTATCTATGCTTGAAAGTTGCTAAAAATAATTGGTGATTTCTGTTTTTGAATATGTACATTTTTCATTTGTAATCCTATTTATACATCTACCTTAGTATTTAAAAAAGGGAAATAAGTAGGTATAGACTGCCTCAATCACCTTTTTACTTACCGAAGACGACGATGCTTGAATGCAAAAATTAAAAAGTTGTGAGTAAAGCATGCGGAAATCTGACAGTGACCAAAAAAATATGAACAAACAAGATAACGCACTTAGAATCACGCACAAGATGGAAAACCGAGTAAAGAGAAAGCCTTGTTTATTAAGTCTTTGGACATCAATGAAATGTTATATTTCTAGGCATTATGCCCTTTGATAGTTGTTCCGTGCGAATCCATCATTAATTCCGATATCAACCTGTTTCATATGTGCCTTAATCGTTTTTCCGTTTTAATCTTTGGTGTATACGTTATAAATTTGTATGTAAACGCGTGTTAATTTTTAAAAGAATGTTGTTGTTGTTTTTTCAATTTGCTAGAAAATAGTTGGGAGCCGCATTTTCAAAAAAAAATGCTGCCCTCACCCAGGGCAAAGCAGACACAAAAGCGGCATAGATTTTTTTTTGCTGTGACTCAAAATTTTATTTTTATTTATTTATTCGGCAATCAATACGACGCAAATATTTTGAAAATTTGTAATTGCTATTGGATGTTTTGTAAACATAAAATTTTTTCTTTTCTTATCTGAATGGATTATGTAAATTGGTTATTAAACCTGTGTGGATCTTTGACGTTTACATAGCTACGTCCAAAGAAAAAAAATCAAATTTTTATGTCAAAATTGCAAACATTAAAAAGCAAAACAATGAACATTTTAGATTTTTTAAAGCTGATGATGAGTTTTTAAGGTAAAAAAAAACCAGGCACATAATGTTTTACAGTACGATAGTTCGACATTATCTTTCTAACCTAGTGAGAGGAATCTCAGCCCAAAACTAAAGTTAATTAGGTGAATATGATATTGTGTTTTGATTATCACTTGCGCTTTTGACCACGCCAATTTATGGTTTATCACTATTTTTGTAAAAACAAATTGATGTTTTTAAAGTGTCCTTAACAAGCCCTTCAAACACTAAGTAGATTATTCCAAAACTAAGGAGCAATGCCTATTCAACAGAGCTAACGATGAGTGGCTTTATTTAACGTCCATCCACACTGGAACACTGGGAACTTTCAAAATTGTGACCAGCCCCTTATACAGATCCAAGTTTTAGATATATTTTCCCCATCAAGTATCCTTGTCTATACAGCGGTATCTAAGTGAGTGCATTTTGTGTGTGTGTGTGTGGAGGGCGGGGGACATTTCTGGTTATTCATGTATGACATGAAATTGAGGCATCCAATATACATGTTTAATCACTAAATGCTCACACTTAGAAAACGTTTGAAGAATATTATTAGAATTTGATACATATCAATTTTTTAATTTAATTTTTAGCTAATCAAATTATTCTTTGAAAATATTTTCTTTGCTTTAATTTTTTTTATAATTATTCCAAATATACTTGTGAATTTAGAATATCCATCAATAACCTAATCAGCTATTAACAAAAAACAAAAACAACGCATAAAAAGTATCATAATGAGTGAGTTGTAAAAATATTTCAAATGTCCAGTACAACACTTGAAAGTCACATTAAATTTTCAGTACATTTATTTGATCTTAAATTAGATATGCTATTCAAAAGGTTTATCAAGAGGAAGGAATCAGGTATTGAAAAGAAATAAGTAAAATGTAAAAAAATATTTTTTTTATAAAGGACACGCTTTTAACATAATCACTACTTTTAGTTATGTCTCATATATAAGGGATTTATAGTCAAAAACTTTGATTTTTCAGCTATTTTTTAAAACTTATAATAAAAACTCTTTAAAATTCACGTCTGAAGCCCACACATCTTTTTTACCACTATTTTTTTTTATACCAAACACCTCATAAGCGCCCGCCCAACGTTTTATATCATGTATAGTACCTTACGTAGTGAACTCATGGATGTCAACAAAGCAGACGGGTACCGATGCTTATATATAGACTATAGATAAACTAAAAATGCAATAATTTCAATACGGTGCATTCGATCGATCTGAAATTTTGATACAATGCATTGTCATCCAAGATCTATCTGTGGTACAATTTTTAGATCTCTAGGACCATCAGAAGTTGTATAATTTTACGTTTCAAGTTTTGAAGGAAGGATGGAAGGATGGATGGATGGATGGATACCACATACAAACATTGTGACTTAAATAAAAGCGTGTACTAAAAGCGTGTAAAATAAACAAAAATGTGTTACAATATTTTGAAAATCGATGAAAGATTCTAGAAGACTGCACATCCCAAAACCACCAAATACTCTCTCATACAAAAGGTTTAATGTCAAAACAAGGGAGTCTTCTAAATTTAGCCACATTTCATTCGCACACGTACCCTTCGCTCCCCACCCCACAATCATGATATCACCTTCATCACTAATAGAAGTGAAGGATTCACCCAGTGAAAGCACAGAACAGAAATTACAGATAGTAATCTCTTTCGCTGATATAATCAAAGATAATGTCTGCGCGAAAAGTTTTGATTTTTTCGAGTTTGAGCCTTATTTTTATTTTAATAATAGTTTGAATATATTTTCCTCTTTCTTTTGGAAACAAGTGGAAAACCGACCATTCTGGGATGCTGGCTTATTTAGGAGTTTTTAGAAGATATTTGGGTATTTAAATATTGCTGTTTCTAATTCCTGAAGCCTTTCCTATATAAACTCCTTGGTTTAGCAAATTTGGAATCACATCAAACTATCAGCTATCATCAAGAGGAAATCTGTCATATTTAGAGAACGCATTCAAAACATTCTTTTACCAAACTTATAAGATATAGACATTATTTATAATGGCAACAAAAGGATCTGTCAGCAATTTAGGTAAACAATTAGTATACGAAATTAGGATTGGTAATATATTTTAAATATTATTCACCCTTTCTGTAAATAAGATATTACAGCCTAATTCAATTTTTTATATTTTCCTGAAAGATCAAATATGTGAAATTGCGTTTACTTTAATGAGTTAACGTGATGTAAAAATACTAATAAAAATAATAATTAAGTACATCTTTAAAAAAACTAAATTTCATTCATTTTTAATTAGAAGTTCTTGTTTTTAGATAAATTACAACTTGAGACACAGAGATAAAAAAAACACCTTTTTCATAACAATAATAGTCGAGAAACCGTGAGCTAACTACATGAATGTATAAATAGAAATTTTATAGAAAAAGAGAAAAAAAAGCATCTTCCCCGCCATAAAGATCTTGATGAATTGACAAGTCGCTATCTCTTCCGAGATTAACAATCATTTGAAATTTTCTTTCACTTCCGAATAAAAATGTTTCATCTGTTTATTCGGGAGGAAAAAGAGATGAAAAGTAACGTCCGGATATTTAAACGGGAAACGATTAAGGGGCCATCCATAAATGACGTCACGCGATTTTGACCGATTTCACTCCCCTTCCACCCCCCCCCCAACGTGACATCAAAACTTAGACCCCCAATATGACGTCACAAAGCTTTGCCCTCCCTCCCCATAAAAGCCGTATTTTCTATTAGAATAAGAGCATGTTTGAAAATCGTTTTTATCACTTAAGTATGTATTTAGTGTCAGATTGCACTCTAATATCGTAACACACGTGAAGCCATGTAAAACGTCATAAAATAAATTGTAAGAAAGCAAATATTTTTGTTGCAAGTTTTGTTGTGACGTCAAATTTCTCAAACACCCACCCCCCCCCTCGTCATACATCGTCACAAATGTGTGGACCATAGGTGCGTGACGTCATTTATGGACGGCCCCTAAGTGCTATCAACACACTTATCGAAGTCATGACATTTTTTGGGTATTTTGTTATTGTTTTTTTTTAATCATTTTTTTTAAAATTCACAGCTGTGCTCGCACTGATTTGCTTCCGCATGGATTTAGTGACGTCACAGTCATGTGATAAGAGCAATTGTACGTCCATCGACAACTGCATAAATGCCAACACCGATATGTTAAAGTTTGCGGTAAATAAATACTTCTTTTCTATATCAATAAATCTTATTCTCTGTTTTGTTTCATTTTTTGGGGGCTTATTTTTTCTTTTTTTTCTCTCTCTTTTTTTTCCCCCCAATTTCTTTTATTTTGTTCTTTTCTCTGATATCTTTTCTGTTTCTTGCTCTTTCTTTAGTTCATTCTTTCTTTCATTTCTTCTCTTTTCTTTCTTTCGTTCTTTAATTCCTTCCTACTTTCTTTTAACCTTTCTTTCTTTCTCTCTCCATTTCTTTCTTTCTTTTATTTATTCTCTTTTCTTCCTTTCTTTCTTTCTGTCTTTCTTACGTTTTTCATTCCTTTCTCTGTCTCTCGTTTTTTCCTTTACTTTCCCATTTTGTTTTTCCAATTGGTCCTATTTATCACTTTCTTGTCATTCGATTTTTTAATCTATGTTTCAATATAACTCATTTCTACAATCTTTTTTATTATTTACTATTTCTTTTATCGTTGTTTTTACACCTGAAAAGTGTTACCATATATTGTTGTTTTTTTTTGGTCATTTACTTCACTTTCTTTCTCTTTTTCCTAGGTAATAGTCAATACGACTCTGAGTGCCACCGCTTACAATTACCTAAAAACGAACACGGTAAGATGCTTGGCATTGTAGTTTTGGTAATAAAAATATAAATTATGATTATTAAAATTGTTAAATCTCTCAAAAATGAATGTCAGTAATTAAATTAACTTGAGGTTTTTAATTTATTATGGGTATAGTAACTTTTTTTTAAAAATAATTTTTATAAAAAAATGTGATACGTTTAGAAGAGTATTGCCTCTGATTCTGCTATAGTAATGCGTCCTCAAGATATGACCCAATGGAGCTACTTATTGCACTTGTAACACTTCATACCACGTTGATGACATGTGGCATGATGGTGTCAATTGTCTCCGCGTCATACTTCTTTAGATCTCACCCAATCCCATCGCTCTACTTTACATTTCTCTACTACTGCTCTGACTGTGAACTACAACTTCTCCCTTTGATTCTTTGTTTGTTTGTTTGTTTGTTTGTTTGTTTCTTTCTTTCTTTCTTTCTTTTTTTCTTTCTTTCTTTCTTTCTTTCTTTCTTTCTTTCTTTTGTTCGTTCGTTATTTCTTATTTCCCTTCTATCTTTGTTCCTTTGTGTGTTTGTTTCATTTTTATTTTCTTAATAAAGGGGCAGTCCATAAAGTACGTCACGCTCCAGAGGGAGAGGGAGGGGGTGTAAGAAAGTGTGACAGTTTGTGACAAAGGGGAGGGGGGTCGGCCATGTGTGACGTTACGGTGTTTTAGATTAAATTTTAATTATTTTGTTTAAACACAATTTGTATTCGAAAGTATGACGTACTTTGGGGGGGGGGTCCCGAGATTTGTGACATGGGGAGGGCGGGAGTTTAAAATGGTAAAAAATAGCGTGACGTACTTTATGGACGGCCCCTAACTTGCATTAATTTTTACTAGTTACTTTCACATAATATAAGATTGCTCAAACATTTTACCAAATCAGACTCTTAACAGTCAGGATTAATAGTTAAATTTGTGGACATATTTGAGTAATTAAGTGTCACGGCAACTCATATTAAGTGTGCCGGCACTCATGTTAAGTGTGACGGCACTCATATTAAGTGTCACGGCACTCATATTAAGTGTAACGGCACTCATATTCAGTGTAACGGCACTCATCTTAATTAAGTGTAACTGCACACATCTTAAGTGTAACGGCACTTATTTTAAGTGTAACGGCACTCATATTAAGTGTAACGGCACTCATATTAAATGTGACTGGACTCATATTCAGTGTAATGGCACTCATATTAAGTGTAACGGCACTCATATTAAGTGTAAAGGCGCTCATATTAAGTGTAAATGCTCTCATATTAAGTGTAACAGCACTCATATTCATTTGTAACGACACTCATATTACCGTAAAAAGGAAAGTCTGTGTTTGTGTGCTCTAGGTGAAATGAATTTTAATAATAATAGTCAACACTCACTGAAATTTAAATGTCTTAGAAAGTATTTTTATGCTAATATTTAAAATATTTAGTTCATATATGTTTTATTTATTTATTATTATTATTATTATTAAGACAAAAACTAAAATGCGGCAAAAAATAATCTGACCATTGTATGTATTTTTTTTTAATTTAAAAGAACTCACGCCTGCATCTCCCAAACAAATTAATTAAAAAGTAATTACACTGTAATTATTTATTATTATTCTCGAATTGCAATTCTTTACTTCTTTTTTTTTCCTCAGTCAAAAGACAGTGACTTGCTATCTTCCCTGTCAAGCTACTATTTAACCTTTTCAGCGTTCAGCGCCAAATTCAGAGCCTTCACGTTGACCCCTGACTACACTGTATACACATACTCGACTTCCCAGAGAAACAATGCGACCTCATACAATAACGCATTGAACCGTGTCCTCGGAGAGATCGATGCCAGCTTAAAGACAATACCGACAATCCCACCCGCCGTGGCCAGCGACCAGACGGTCATACAGATGACGGACCTCTACGCGGAGACCTATTTCGTGAGCACACAGTTCAAAGAATTCCTGCTGAGCTGGGAGAGTTGCAGCAACTGCCAGGATCGGGAACGCAGGAGCAGCAAAGTCCCAAAGAAAAGCGTCATCGGTCGCGGCAAAAAGGAGAAGAAGATAACCACTAAGAAACCAAATAAGGTCACCAAGGCAAGGAAGCGAAAGGGCAAGAACAAGGGAATTGGGAATGGGGAACAGAACAAGAAGCAGTAAAAAAAATGGTAGATGGGTCAAGGTCAGTCATGTCAAGGGTACTTTACTGTATGAAATTTAAGATTTGATGATTTCAGGGGCGAAAAAGGAATTTGTTAGAAAGTAAGAATAATGAGTCGGTATAAAATAACAAAGCTATTTATAAATTATGCTGTTACAACAATAATAAATAAGCACAACAGAATTATTTTTTAGCAAGAATCGTTCAAGCTTAAAACTCTAAAATGTTAAAATACCGCTGGTATATGTGGAATTTTCTGTATTAGGCATTATTTAACATTTTTTTATATCTTTATAGCGCCTATTAATTAATAGGTTTCTCTCCCCCTGTCGCCACAGGGTAGTATTAGATTCATTTGCGTGCTTTAAATTGATGATAGTTCAGATGACCACCAGATGACCTGTTCGTTTTTAAATCTCTAAAACCGAGTGTAATCTCTAATTATTGTCTTTGGTTTAACAACAACAAAATTGTTGACAAATGTACATGCCATGCATGTGACGCTAAATCGTACACACATATATCACCTTGAAATAAATCATGCACATATGCATCGATCAACATACCATTTTTTAAAAAAATTAGTGCATCACTGTTTTAAGATTTCATTTTGCTCAAAAGGTGGCCATATAATGTGAAACATATAGTATGTAGCGTAACGTCCTCATAACTTTCTCACTTCTTGCAATCTTACCAACTGTATTATTGGCTTTACGAGATTTTTTATATTATTATTATTTTTACTTTCATGATATTTAACACCTTTTATTGATAGAAACATACATATTTCAAAAATATGATCTCCTTTTTTTAAAAAAAATTCATTATAAACATTTTGCAGCAAACAAGAAAACAATAAAACTTCCGACATCAGAGATTTATGTTTAAATGTTTTATATATTTTTTAATGTTTAATGCAGTCACAACTGCCATCTAAAGAACTCATTCATTCCGTAGACCTCAGATAAAATACTTCAACAATGTATTAAACGTTAACACTGTAATATAAGTATGCCAATATGAGATTATGTTGCACACACTAATATACCCCCCCCCCAAAAAAAAATGTTTTTATATAGGTACCATTATTAATTATAATGGTTTGAATTATAATTTATTATTTATAATTTTGTAACTGATCATCTTGTAAAAAGATTATTTAATCATGCTAGTTTTTTGTATGTACTTTCATTATATAATTGAAAATGTTGATTTCAATACTGCCATTGTTGATTTATTGAGGTAACGGAGAAAAAACATAAAATGAAAAATAAATTCTGTACATTAAAATTATAACCTTTAAAAAATTGTTTCGAGGCGTTTGATATAGATCTACATCAGTGTAGTCAGCAGTGAGTTTTGCAGAGATTGGGAATATTTGTATTGGAAAATCTGTTTGGGTTTTTTTTTGTTGTTTTTGTTTTTTTGTTAAATAATAATAATAATTTTAGGCTATATATATATATATAATATATATATATATATATATATATATATATATATATATATATATATATATATATATATATATATATATATATATTACTAGAAAAATACCCGCACTTTGTAGCGGGAGTGTGCTGACCCTTTATCCAAAGTATTAGTTGCTGTTTATTACAATTTTTATTTGCCAAGTTAAATTTCAGATTCATCTATTTAGTTAAAATCTTATTAGAAACAGAGATATGCCATTTTACCGCATGAGTTGTTTTCACTTAATGCAGTGCCTTTTAACATAACCTTACTATTTAAAAGATATGATTTATTAAATAATGATTCTTGCCGACCATAATAAGTAAATTTACAATTTCATTTCCCACTTGTACAAAAGTAACATAACTTATAGGTTTTCCGAAAGAGCTCTACCACCCTCGTCACTCAAAAATGTAATATATAATTACGAAACTGCATCGTATCACAATTGTAAGTTATATAATATTTGTAACCACGTCTATGAGATGTAGAACATGTGGCACTATCCCTTTAAAAGGAAAAAGCTAAGTGACTCATAG